>NIJG01000123.1:1527751-1564825 GCA_002201625.1 Euglossa dilemma
ATAATTATGAAAGTGGTCCAAGTCAAAATTAAAAAGAAACGAGTTTATCAGTTATTTCACGCCACGTTATTTTAAACTAAATTAATAACATATATACGACTTAGACCACATTCATAATATATAGAATATTTAAACACACGCTATGAACGAGTAAGTAAGCTGCTGTGGGCCATTTTGTATAAAAAATCTATTCCACTCGGCTACTTTATTTCATTTTTTCATCAAATTTCCGTTAAATTTGTAATGATAATAAAGAGACCGAAAAAGGAAAGAAGTAGCGGTTGTTTCCGGGGAGAGAAGTCTTTGATCTCCTTAATGTAGAAAGAGGAGTAAAAAGTGGAGGAAGAAATCTTTTAAAATATAGCCAATATGGAGAAAGTACATGGAAGAACAGCGAGGAAAGAACATCGGAAGAACAGTGAACTGGCTGGGTAAGGGGGGTAAAGGGGGGTGGAGGGGGTGCCGCTCGATCGAGGGTTGCCCCGAGTCGACTGCTCTATAGATACGAAATGGGTTATGGGGCTGGGAGCTTATGGCGTTAACTCGTCGCAACGGAAGACCATCCGGTGGCCTCGATGGACCTTAAGCTTTTACGGCGCCCCTCCATTACAACTTTTCATTGTTAAAGCGCCCCCTCTATTTTAATTCCACCCAAAGCACCGTCCTCGCGATCGTAAAATTGTATCCAGCGCGACGACCAATCGCCGGCTCGATTATTCACGGAGTAATTAGCGCTCGATTTCCCAGAAATTATCATTATCACTTGTCATTAAGCGATTACATAGTTGCAATTATTAATAAATTTTTAAACGCCGCGGGTCACGCGAGATATTTCACAGCCTGGTTAACGCGAATGTCTCCTGATTCACGCGTAGCTGCAAAATTACATCTGCAAATTACATTTCCATACTTGCTCGGTGTTCCGATTTGTCTCGCGATAAATAAATATGTGCCGTGTGTATTATCGTTAGTTTATTCCGGAACGACAAACTTGGATCAACCTTGGATTCTATCAAACTGATATTTCGTAATTTTTTAATAATATTAAAGGATCGTAGCACGAAGACCATCATCGTCGACGTATCGCTCTAATCTGATAACTAAAACCATCGACGAAATACCGAGGTATAAAAAATAAACACATTCGTACAAATTCCGTCACGTTTAACCGGTAATTAAGCGAGTATTTAAATAGCGAAGGAAACCTTCACCTTCAACGTACGAACTCGATTTGTGGACTAAAACCGCTAACACGATACCGAGCTTTACAGAACGAACACGTCCACGTGAATTTCATCGGAGTTCCATCGACAATTAAGCGAGTTTTTAAACAATTAAAACACGGGACCGAAACGAAGACCCGAGAAACGGTGGACTGGCGGAATTGAAAAGACGTATTAACCAAATTTACATAGCCGGATATTTTTTAATCTCTCAGCTCGGCCAGTGGCGGATCTTTTTAATCCGAATCTCTCCAAGGATCCCCCGAGCCAGGAGTTTCTATATTTACAACGAGCGTCGCGGCTGGGCAACCGGAAAGCCCATTCATTTGGCCGAGGGTGAAGCTGGACGAACGCTCGAATCCGCGGCAACGATTTAAAGAGACCGAAACTCCCTTTTTCCCGGACGAATCGTTCCGTCCCTTAACTTTTCCCATTCTTTCGCCTGCCCCTTTGCAATTCTCCGCTCCGCTCTCTCCTTTTTCTTCCTAACCCCCTCCCTCCCTCCCTCTTTCTTTCACTCCATCCCTCTCTCTCTCTCTTTCTCTGCCTCCTCCTCACCGCCATTTCTCTCTACGAACCCCCCACGCCACCCCGTAGACCCACCCCTGTGTCCGTTTCACCGAGTCTCGACACGCTTTAACGCAGAAGGCTGGAAACTCGTGTTCCCATCGACTTTCTCTACCCAGAAGCCACTGTTTCCACGGCGTTCTTGTTGTACTTTCAATGGAACGCTCTGTCTTCCGCGCCCACCCTCTCGCAACACCCTGCCAGCCCGCTCCTCCATCGCACTGGACTGCACCCCGGCTCTTCCTACCACTTTCTTATTTACGGGATCCTCCAACGGCCAGCCTCTTCACCGTTCTCTCCGAGTCGCGACGAGTGTTTAGCCGGACCCCCTTCCGGTTCGGCCCCCTCTTCCACGGCCACCGTAACCCTTCCCATCTCTATCTAACTCCACCTAGTCCTCCGGTCCTTCCCTTTTCTTTTTTTCCTTCCATTTCTTCCTTTTCTTTCTTCGCAGAAGCCGAAGAGTGGCGGTTGTTTAAGGCCGAGTTACCGAGTTCTATTGGTGCAGTTTGTTCGAGATTAAAATTTTCACGGATATCTCGGGTTCTCGTGGATTTAGAATCAGTGTCTCTGGACGTTAAGATTAACCCGATATTCACTCTTGTTTGGACAGGATGTCTTGGGAATAATGTATTCTTTAGCGTCGATTAGATTAGGTTCTGTAGCAGACGGAATTTAATTCTATTCGATTTAATTTTCTAACGCGGAGATTCTTGGAACCAAAATTGTCTCGACAAATAACAAATTGAGAATTTATTAACGAGTGCAGAGAGAGAGTGAACGTGAAATTTGCAACTATGATTTTCGATTTTTCGTATTCACCGGAGGAAATAAAAATAAATAACGAATTGAAAAATTATAGGGAAGCGCAAAGAGTTGAACGTAAAATTTGTAATGGGCAGGTTCCTGGATCCAAAAGTGTTGCAACTATGATTTTCAATATTTCGTATTCACCAGCGAGAGTGAAAATAAATAACGAAGTGAAAAATTATCGAGAAGCGCAAAGAGTTGAAAGTAAAATTTGTAATGGGCAGATTCTTGGATCCAAAAGCGTTGCAACTATGATTTTCAATTTTTCGTATTCATCGGCGAGAATAAAAATAAGTAACGAATTGCAAAATTATCGCAGAGTTGACCATTGAAGCGTATTACGCTGCGCTACAGCAAACGGGAAAGTGGAAATTCTGGAAATATTTCTGTCACCCTGGAGTCATCTCGCGAATCTTCTAATGAAACGCACACACGCGCACCAGCCAAGAACACAGAGCGTGCTCTTACTGGAGGACCAGCAACTGCAAAATTAACCAATCTGCACTGCACCCATTCACATATACCCCTGGAAGCACACCCTGAAATTGCAAGATACACGATGCAACCAGCCAGCCGTTGCAACCTTGTCGAACAGCACCGAAAAGAGTTTCATTAAAAATACCTAGAAGAAGGGGGGTCGGAGCGTTCTCCATCGGATTCCAGCTAAATGAAACAGTTTTTTCTCCGCCGTGGAGGGCAGCCCCTCGAAATCCTGGGCATTCCCGATCATTCGCCGTGGAAAGGGTCGAAACGGATAAATAAACGAAGAAATGGAGTGAAAAGGTAGCCTGGGTGCCGGTTCAAAGGACTGCCGGGCATTCCGAGGGATGCAAAGCGCATCGGGCCGGCCCTACCCTATCCACCCCTCCGTTTCAATGGTTGCTACGCTCCTGGATAACGAACAGCTGCGAGACCTTCTTCCTGGAATCCCTTTGAGTCGCGACAAGTCACAGCTTCTTCTTTCACCGACCTCTCCCTCGCCCTTTCTCCATTTTCCACCAACTTTCTTTATCTATTCGTTTGTCTAATTTATATATCTATCGGTCTATTCGCTTCGCCCATATGTTTATCTATTCACCGACCTCTCGCTTACGTTTCTCAATTTTTACCAATTTCGTTAATTTATTTATTTGCCTAATTTATCTATACACCTATCTATTCGTTTACCGATGCGTTTGTGTATTCACCGATTTCGCAAATTATACCAATTTTGTTTATCTATTCGTTTATCCAACTTACCTATCCACCGGTGTATTCAGCTTATCGACGTGTTTCTCCATTAGCCGACTCGTTTATTTATTCACGTGCCTTACTACTTGCCTACTTATTTATTTACGTATTTATCGATGCATGTATTCATTAATTCATTTGACCTTCCGTTTATCTATTTATTTATTCGTCTATCTACTTATCTACCTATTTATCAATTCATCTATTCGTTTATTTATCTCTCTACTTATCTATTTACTTATTTATTTATGCATTTATCTATTCATCTATTCATTCATTTACTTATTTATCTCTCTACTTTCGTATCGATTTATTTATGGACTCGTCTACATATTTATCTTTCTCCCAATTTATTTACTTGCTTGCTAGTTCGCAGAAAATAAGAAACGAGAAAATAAGAACGAAATATTCCTTCTTTTAGGATATTTATAGAATAAAATATGCATTGCGACTAGTTTGGATAGCGATTTTATCCCGATGGGTAATACAAAAGGTGGAACTCGAGTCACGGAAGTTATAAAGAAGAAGCGAAAGTCGAAAAAACGACGTGACGCAAAATTAACGACACGCTGTAACGTAAACAGCGATTGCCACTTTACGAACGTAAATATATATAAATATATGCCACGGGGTGTTTATTAAGAAATAAAGAAATATAGGGGTTGTGATAGAGGATGGAGGTTGAGACCAGGGTTAAGGTTAACCACCGGGGTAGGATTTATCCCGTCCACCCCTTTAGCCTTCTGCTTGATCTCGGATCGTCTTTCACGCGACTTCTAAGCCAATTTTTACACTTTACCTCCCGCTAACCTGCCATTCGCTGCTTAACACGACGAATCCATTGGTCCGTGGTTACAGGGTAACCGAGAGCGGTTCGCCTGGGTGACTGATTGATGGATGGCGGGCCGGTGATGCTAGCCGTTGATTTAGTGCTCGAAAAATTGATTAGTTGCCTCCGCGAATATTCCCTGGTTATATGTTGCGGTTTAGAAAATTCGCGAATCCACATTCTCGACGCGTTACGTGTGGCGACAATCGGAAAACCCTTGCACCGTATGGAAAGCCAGATGAATTGGAATTTTTGGCAACGTCGAGATCAGTATTGCAGTTCGAATAGATTTCTCTCGGAACGTTTAAATTTTTCATCTCGAATTCTTATTTTTTATTTATTTTCCAAGCTCCATCGTATTTTTATACGGTCAATCGTTGGATTTGTTATTTATCGCTATCGTGAGTATATTTTTACGAGAAAAAATTACGCGAATAAGGTAATATCAGGCGTGGTAAGAAGAAACTTGCAAGAAAATAATTTAATCGTGTATACGATATTCACGACGCGTTTATCACAGATATGTACCACGGTGGCGCTAGTGAGTTAAGTGGAAAATCGTCTTAAGGCTGCTCAGTTGCTCACTCGCGAAAGGATTAAGAATGAAACAGGTATTTGACCGATCCTTGCATCGCGAATTTTATAAAATTTCAAAGTAAGAAGCGGGAAATATTTTGACACCAGCGTAGAGAGCTCGGTTTCAGTGCAGAGGGCGTAGTGTAAATCTTCTTTGAAGAAGTACAGTCTGCAAGTCTCGAGACTTTCTTTCGGTAATTACTTACACCGACAGTTTTCAATTAAAGAAAGAAGCGAGAAAGGAAGAAACGCCCAATCCAACAAATAGGATCATTCTAACAACGACTGACAAAGGTCTATACCAGACCAAGGACTACTTAAGAGGCACTTGGAGGAACGATAAACTTTCAGCAAGAATTTCTACGAAATTTTACAGGAGCGAGGTTCACCGAATGGTCGTTCGACCACGAGATAATACCAGCGTCTTAATCCTTCACCTTTTCCACATTTTTCGGAATTTAGAGCTGGTCGACAGACGAATCGGTGAGAAAAACAGGTCGTTAATCGAGAGTCGAATGGACTGAAAACAAATTTCGCGTAAAAATGGAAACAAATCTGAAACAATGGATCTTTTCGCTACGAGATAATAGCAGCGTCTTAATCCTCGACGTTTGCCGCATTTGCCGGAATTTAGGGCTGGTCGACAGGCGAATCAGCGGGGAAAACGGGCCGTTAATTGAGAGTCCTGCCGCGGGCCAATTTCCCGGGAAATCGTTGCGCAAAGCCCGTTACGACACTTTTCGGTTTAATTAACGGCCGATTCCGAGGCGTTTACCCGTGGCCCCGAATCGTATATTACGCGTTCAGGCTAGTCTGCCAACGCGACAGTTATTTACAACCGGCGAATAAATCTCTGTTCGATGAAATACGAGAAACACGTCGGCCCCCGGCCTGTCGCGCTCTTTAAACACGCAAACGCCTCTTTAAATATGCAAAATTCGCGGATTTTTCACCCCGGGCGTGCCCTCCGGTCTCTCGGGCCCGTTCGCCATTTCTCCTGACCGAGAAACGCGAGAGTGAAAGTTCGATATTTCGCGTCGCGCGAGAATGCATAGGCTTTATCCCGATTTCGCGGTGAAACGCGATAAAACGCGGCAGAAATGCGTAATAGCGGGCACAGGGGGGCGAGGAACGGTGACACGGAGGTTTGTTCAGCCTCCTGTGAAATTCATAAGCGTAGATTTATGAGAGAAGGAAATTCGACTGGCAGGAATGTCGATGTAAGTCTCGGCTACCGTTCGCCAGTAGTTCGAGTCGGCGTTTCGCCCGACGAACATTCGGTAGAATCCTGATTTTTCCAGGTATTTATACGGAATTTTTTCACGGCGGGAAATATTTCAGCCATTCGGGTCCGATTCAATAGTTTAGGCAAAAAATTCGGGGCTGAATACTTTCTACCCCTAGCCAGAGACGTAGTCCGGGAAACGGAATTTTTTGCACGGTTTTTTTCCGGCGAACCACCAGTTTCGGAAAATTTCTCGTGGAAGTTTTTACTATGGAGAACACGTTATATAAAAAAAAGAACGGGGTAGTTTAAATAGTAGGAGTTTATGTGTATTTAATAAGAATTAAACTTGATTCATGGTATTATATCTTTTGGAGAAAATTTTGTGCAGAAGTTGTTACCATAAAGAACATCTCAAACACGGGAATTCAATGTAATTATACCCTCTTATAACACGGTAGAAAATTTCGTGTTGCGTGAAATCGTGTTATATAAATTGCAGAGCCAAAAAAAGAGTTATATTCTGAAACGTTAACGAAAGCGAACATTTTTTCTTTAATTCCATAAAAGCAACTTAAATTTTATTTTTTGTCAGTTAAACGATATCACTCTCACTTTTAGAACCTTTTTTTCGTTCAAATTTTGTCTACCTTCTAATTTAAAAAAAATCTATAACTGGTTCGCTTGTTGGTTCTTACAAGATCAAGGTCGTGATATAAGATACCGTGCTGTAGGAGGGCTACCTGTGCTTCAAAAATCAAAATTCCTCAAAAGTTTCCTATCTCAAATTCCCTTATCAACCTACGAAAAGATCACTTCCTTACAACCCCGAGAAAAACAACCTCCAAAAAGAAAAAGAAATATATACTTGTGCCTGTCTACGCTGTTTAAATATGCAAACGACAGGGCAAATTCGCGTAAACACGCCGGTGCAAGTTCCCTAACTGAAATTCCATTCTCAACCCTCCATCGAGCCTACGAAAAGATCACATCCCTTGAAGCTCAGCGAAAGAACCCTCGAAGAAACAAAATCAAACAGCATACACCCCTTGAAAGACGTATCGGAGGAAAGGAAAGCTTGCTAGCGGTTCTCACGGCAGCCGTGTGTCAAACTGGCTGTTTGTCCCGGAGCCAAAATTCCCGTCTGCTCTGCCTAACATCGAAGCACCCCCGCGGAAGCCAACGGGGTGCTGGTTTCACCCCTGGATTGCCGATCGTACGCGAAGTAACCGAGCATGTCCGGAGCGACAAAGGGAGCCGGAGTTTCGGATCGCGTGTAATTTAATTCGCGACCCGCTCCAACCGTCCTGTCCCCCGCGGTGCTCCGCGACCCCCTCTGCTCGCATGCAGAGGGTGACAGGGGGTGGCACCTTGGGGCTGGAAAGGAGAAGAAGCGGTTAAAGGCAGAGAGGCGCTTGGTTGTGGAAGCGCAGCTAGCCGAAAGACACACAACTGCGAGGCCGGTGTGCGGTGAATCCCCGTTGCACCGTCACGATTTCGTGGTGGTGTGGTATTGATCCACCCCCAGAGAGCGCGACCAGGGCTTTTGCTCTCTCGTCTGCGTGTTCTCGCGCATTTATGCCGGCCTCTCCTCTCCGCTCCTCTCCTCTTCGCTCCGCGTCGCGCCTTCTTCGCCTCTCCTTTCCCGCTTCTTTTCCTTTCACGGCTCCCTTGTTTCGCCCTCTCCCACCTCTCTCTCTCTCTCTCTCTTGCTCGATGTCAGTGCACCACTGATTCCTCCGCCGTGTTTTCTCGCGATTTTTCACCCCAGGATACCGACCCGTCCCAGTTCGTTGTCTTTGCGACACTGTATCTGTTTATCACCGCTTCTACCACTGTGTTCCGCTCTTCCTCGACAATGTGTTCCTTGTTCCATTCTTATTCTTGCAATCTTCGACTGCTTTTCAAGCAGAGATCGTCGTGTTTGGACGAGATAACGGAGGTACTCGTGCGATTTTAAATTCGTATCCAACGTTTGACTACTTAACTCGACGATACGTTGGATATGTGGGAATGGCGAATGAAAAAGAAAAAACCTCGTTTCCGTTTCCTTGTTCCTACCCAAAGTTTCCTAGATATATACCATCGGTTTTGGTGTACGTTGGAGGTAAAAACCAAGGGGGTTGAATTTATGTTAAAAAACGAATCGAAAATGTGGAATAAGATTCTTTCAAACGAGACTTCGTTTATGAGAAAATCGACAACGAACCGTGACTGGATCTTCAGTTTTCGGCTTCGCTCCAACTGGGAGCTCAAACTTCGTCGAACCTAGATCTCCGTTAGTCAAAGCATTAGAAAATGATACGTCAGAAGATAGTACACCTCTTCGAAGTCTTCAGAATTATTCTTCGCTTCGAAATACGAAGAAATCCTCCTCTAAGGATTCTCAAACCTCGCCAAACCTACCTTTCCACCTATCTTTCCGAAAATTCCCACTGGAACAAGACTTTCTCATACAAAGCTTCGTTTATGAGAAAATCAACGCGGAATCGTGACTGGATCTCGAATTTTCCACCAAAAACTATACACGAATTTCGCTGACGAGAGTCACGGATCCTGTTTACCTCGAAAAAGAAGGATCAGAAGGAAGCAGCTGTCCTGGCAGGACGATTTATAGCCTGGTGCCGGGCTGTCGTAAAAGTGATCACGGTTAAACGACTTGCCCGGCGATTCCTGTGCTTAATTGACACTCGATCGTTGTCCGACTTGTCGGGAATGATGCAGGATGTTTGGCGACGGGACGCCGTCGTTTTTGCCGGTGAATCTCGGCGCTTGTCCGCGTGGATGGCTATCGTCAGGAGGGTGTCAGGGAAGACAGAGCTTGCGGAATATTCATGGGAGCCGCATTATGGCTGCTCGTTGGCAATAATGTGACGCAAGCTGCGCCACGTGTGCGGCTGACAGCCGGCGGAATATATCGCCAGGCTGGGCTCGATTCTCTCCGAAACAAAATTCCGCGAGCTGCTTCTACGGCTTATGAGATTTCTCTCTTCCACGTCGTCTAGTCGCGAGAAGAAATTTTTTTCCCGCAACAGCTCGAAATCATTTTCCTCGCGATGGGAAATCCCGATGAGCCCTGCGCTGTAAATAAAAATTTTTCGACGGCGCGGTTGTATTTTTTCAAAATTTATCGAACAGAATTTCATTGGGAAATTTATAGTCTTACCGGTATTCGCGTGGGTGTGTTACAAGGGAACAGATCGACCTGAAATTTCTTCCCAATGCTCCACGGGAGTATTACATTTTACATAATTCTGATACGTGTAGTTACACGATGTATAATTCGTAAAATATCCCCGTGTGTTTCGTTGCTACATTACCGATTATATAAAACAGATAGGAACAAAAGGTGGAAAAGCTAAAAAAAGGAATTAAATAAACATCGCTAAATGTAGGTATTCGTTGTACCGAAAAAATAATGTTATTTCGAAACAATTTCCACCGTGTGTTTTACCGGTCATTGTATCGGAATTGTCGATGTTTATGCCGAAATAATAAAACAAGCAAATATTCTTCGTAAAATATGAAAATTTGACATATACCGTGTCGACATCAGAACTAAACCTACCATCAAACATATCGAACAAACAACGTAGCATCGTCAAACCAGTGTAATAGAGCACGAAACGCAAACCAGTGCGCTTTAATATACAAACCAAGCTGCTCATCGACTCCACGTTTACATTGAGAATACAACATTTAGTTTTTAGAATCTCCTGACCCACGGTGGACTCGTGTAACGCTTCAAAAGATTAATCTCTTTCTCGAAGAGGGAATAATCGAAATTGCCGGTACTAGTGTCGGGATAACGAGATAAGGTGAAATGGAGAATGCAATAATAGGCAGTAAGGTAGCAATAGAAAGGAGGTTTAAAGAGCTCTGGCAGGAAGAAACGTCCATCATCGCGAGGTTCCTCGCAGAGTAATCCGTTTTGCTCGCTCACTCGCGGAGATAAGAAAAATGCAAGACACTCGATGACAGGAATGAGGAATTAGAGACGTCTGGCGTAGAAGGCAGGGAAATATGGGAGAATTTTTTCACCAGACTCTCTCTTTCTCTCTCACTCGCCGGCTGGGAGAAACCGCGAGAGCAGGATCGGTGGTTTGCCTTGTGCCGCCTTGCGTGTTCGGTAAATTAATTGTAACTTGCAGCCGGTCGTATTGTTCGCATTACCCGGCCATTAACGGGAACAATGCGGCCCGGTGACGATGGATCAATTTCCAGGCCGGCGATTATTTCGGCGCGGAAAAGTTGCCGGGCGAATCAGCGCGAGCTATCTCGATCCGGCCGGTAATTGGAACGGCGGATTAGAATCGCGAATATCGGCTCCAACTTTCCCCTATTCTAGGCCTAACCGCGATGCGAACTTACGATGGAATCGCTGAATCGGGTATACACGCGTCTAATCCGTTTCCATTGATCCCAACTTCCGCTTCCGAATTTGCTATAGTTCAACTCCGCGCGAATATAGAATATCATTCGCCGCGAGTTTTGCCCCGAGTACCGGGATCCAGTGGAAATTAATCGCGCGGTGTTTCGAGCTTGGAAAATAGTTCTCGAGCAATTTAGGCGAATATCGAGATCGAGCGCAACTTGATGAAATAATATTTGGAATTTAGGAAATAATTTTCTCCCAATTTAGATAAGTATCGAAATGCAGTGGGAATTAGTAATGTAATACTTGGAACGTAGAAAATCATTTTATCCGAATTTAGATAAATATCGAGACCTAGTGGAAATTAACGAAATAGTGTTTAGAATTTAGCAAATAATTTTCTCGCAATTTAGGTAAATATCGAGATCGAATGGAAATTAATGAAATAATATTTGGAATTTCGAAAATTGTTTTCTCCCAATTTAGGTAAGTATCGAGATCGAGCGGGAGTAGATAAAATAATAATTGGAATTTAGGAAATAATTCTCTCGCAATTTAGATAAATATCGAGATCGAGTGGAAATTAATAACGTAATATTTGGAACGTCCCAAATCATTTCTTCCGAATTTATATAAATATCGAGAACGAGGGAAAATTAACGAAATAATATTTGGAACGTAGAAAATAATTTTCTCCCAACTCGAGTGAACATGATGGTGGAAATTCGTAAAATAATATTTCGAAGCACAGAAAATAATTTCCTTTCGAATTTACGCGAATACGGAGAAGCAGTGTAACACGGGAAATAATTCACTTCGAAGCGTATTATCATAGCTTAATTAATCTGCATATCTCGCGTAAGTACCGAGATCGATCTAAAATGGACTCTGCTTGGAATACAGGAAATAATTTACTTCCAAGCTCAAACTCACGGTTCGATTAATATCAATATCTCGCAGTGAAATTACAAGTATCGATTTGGGTATATGCAAAATAATTTCGAGACTCGTGCTTTCGATTCAATTAACCGCGATGTTTTATCCAATTACCAAACCTAACTTAAACCGAATAAAAACGTGATTTATCGATAAATTCATAGCAATGGGTGAATCGTTCGTGGTAAGATCAGGAGATTTCTCGCGGTGATTCGTGAAGATGCCGAATTGCTGAATGCAGATGCGAATGTTCGCGGTCGTATGACGATCGCATTCTAACGTTCACGATCGAGAGAAGGCAAACGGTGAATCAGTGGAATCTGATGGTTTTGGTCAGACCACGCGGCAGACGCTCGGTCGGCGAAGTAGTTTCGGATGTTTGTGGCCAGACATGCTGATACGCTCCTTCCACTATTCTCCGTGGTAATGATTTTTCGATCGATAAACAACCATAGAACGTTCCAACTATCCTATCCTATCCTATCTTCCCAAAAAATCTAAAATATCCAATATTTTCTTCCTACCGTATTATCAAAAAATTCCAACCACTTGCTAAAATATTTTTAATTACGAAACGGGTACATAGAAAAACGCAAACAATTCACTATTCGTATCTAAAAGATAATTAAATTGAGAACTTTTGATAGCGATTCGCTTTTCGCAAAAAAAAAAGAAAGGGGGAGGAGTACATAAAAGAACACACGCATTTCACTATTCGTATCTAAAATTAAATGAAGAGAATTAGATGGAAAGAAAATCGTTGAAATTAAAAATTGAACATTTTCGATAGATTCTAGCGATTCGTTTTTCGCGAAAAATCGACTCGGTTTGCGAGCCGATGGAGGTGCGATAATTGACTTAATTAACGATTGAAGTTTCGCGACGGAGAGGGGGGCAAGACACGTGACCCAGGAGGCAGTTTCGCGGTGCCGTGATATTTATCGGTGAAAGTTGAGGGAACAGGACAAGGAAAAAGGAAAAAAAGGAAGTGGAGGCTAGAAAGGCTGACGCGCGTGGAAAGGGGAACGAGGAATATTGAAACGAGGTTCGCGGCCATAAATCCGACCGTCTGGCTCGTCCTACGGCTATTCCACTTAGGAGAAATTAAACGGGGCCCGACGATTCCTGGCTCGTGAACTTCGATTCGTTTTCCCGGGCATACTCATTAAGGGATACCTGTCTGACCTCCGTCCCTCCGTTTCCCAGCTTTTACATCAATTAGGGGAATTATGGGAACGCCATAAGCCATTTGCCAATATCCAATGCGTACAGCGGAATGAAATAAATTTACAAAATTCAATTAAATATCAACCAGCGTTGAATTAGACGTAATTAAAACTTCCGACATTAAACCCATCGCTGTTTAATAAAATTACACGGTACGCAGTTGGAAAAATACTTCGACTGCTTTTCAATTCGCTATAGACAGATCTTCGCTACTAACGGAGTAACCACGAAAGAGAATAAATAACGGAATATTAATAAAACAGATCTGCAAACCGTCTCGGGAAATTGAATAAAAATCGAATAAAAGAGGAGAAATATAATTTCTCTTGCAATCTTCTCGGTGAAAAGCAGACCACCGAACCATTCGCGATAACTAGCCTGCTAAACGAAATAAAAATTCACGACGCTGAGAAGGAAGGAAAAAGTAGAAAAAAAATAGGAGAATATAATTACTCTTGGTACCGCGACATCTCCTACGATCTGTCACTTTTTCTTTGCGAACGAAGACGAAGCATAAATGATAATTAATTAGGAGGAGGGAAGAGTGAAAACGGGTGGCTGAGGAGGGCGAGCGGAGAGTCGGCGAAAGACAGAGACTCAACGGCTGAAAGTTCACAGAGCTGCCGGAATAATTCCAATTAACCCGGTGGAAGTTGCTGGCTGCTCGATAAAAGCGACCGGGAGACGGTCAGCCGTGATAAACATCAACAACGGCCGCGTTTTAGCCGGTGCTGCCTCGACTGCTGCTCTTTCATCCGGCCAACTGTTCCTTGAATCGCGCGGGCTGCAAACGCTCCGTTCGACTGGGCTTCAGCCCACTCTCTGCACTCCGCTCTGAAATACCGTTTACCCAGCTCACTTGCCCGTTTATCGAGTATTTCAATATTCCACGCTCAGACCATCGCCTTACGATCTCTTTAGCCCCTCCTCGTTTACGCCTTCCTCTCTCCTCGCCTCTCTCCTCGGACTCTCGTGCATTTGCATTCGAATTAGCCCTTCCTTCCAAGGATATTCCGCGAGGTGTGCAGGATAACGAATGAAATCGCATCGCGTGTACAACTGCGAACCGACAGTTCAAACCTCGTCAAATCTCGGCTTTCGCGAGTTTAAGTGGTCAGACTTTATCGACTCGAGAGTTTACTACAGTCCTTTCGTACGTGTTGCATCCAGTTGATTTCGTCGGGGGTTGGGAAATTTTTTAATGGTCGGGAATAGTGTCAGGTTTTTGTTAAACTTCGTCGGATCTAGGTTTGCCTTGGTTTGAGTAGTAGAAAACGATACGTCGTGAGATAGTACACCTTTTCAAGGTATTGGGAATTATTCGTGGCTTCGAAGTGTGAAGAAATCTTTAAGGAAGTTCTCAGTGATTTAGAAACTCTTCTAAAGGTTCTCAAACCTCGTTCAACCTTTCCTTCCACCAACGCAACCAAAGTTCTCAAATCTAACCCAAACCTACCCTTCTACCGACGCAAGAAAAGTTCTCAGCGATACGCATCTTCTTCTAAGGATTCTCAAACCTCGTCAAACCCTACCATTGCACTGACGCAACCAAAGTTCTCAAATCTAACCGAAACCTACCCTTCCACCGACGCGAGAAAAGTTCTCAGTGATTCACGCGCTCTTCCAAGGATTCTCAAACCTCGTCAAACCTATCCTTCCACCGACGCAAGCCCCGAAAATTAATTCACCGTGTACCAGCCTCTCTCTAACCTCCTCCCCAATTACTCGCACCCCGAATACCACGGAGGCATCGGGAATTCTCCAACGATCTCAAACGGGATAAAGGAAATCTGGTTTGGAGGGAAATCTCGGTCATCCGCGAACCGGTATCGAGGATCTCTTCCGTCGAAACGTTCGCAGACGCGAAGTCGCGTGCGACGGATGCGGAAAGAGGGGAAAAGCCGGTGGCAACCGGTTGGAAACGCTCGCGCCATAATCGGTTAGGCGCGTAATTCCGTCGCTGTGGATTCTTTGTTCCCGGCTGTGCAGCCATTAATTAGGCTGGCTGTCGCATCATCGTCGGTATTAATTACCGATGCGAGCGCATAATAAGCCGGCTCGCTTAAATTACAATCGCGTTACGTCGGCGAGACTTAATCCGTCCGCGTCGCGGCGCTCGGCGTCGCGAGGGATGTCACGACCACGAGTACACGACGATTAACAGCAGAGCGGGGGAAAAAATCGAGAGAATTCTGACAAATTCCCCTCGGATGGAGAGAACTTGGCAAATTGGATTGGAGAAAAAAAACACGCGAAAAATGGGATTTTGTTTGCTGCGTCGAAGAGGAAACTGGAGAAAGAACTTTTCGGGGTCTTATAGGCAAAGAATACTCTAGGGTATTGCGAAACCAGGTCCAGGAAAGCTTATGGCAACCGTGATTTTCAACCGAATCTCCTGTAACTCGTCTCGTTGCATTTAAATTACAAATACGTCGTCGCGATTACGCGAAATAATAAATTAAATTTGCAATTTAAAAATCGCCCTATCCTCGTGCTCGGCGAATTAATCACAACAATGCCAAAGAATTTAATTAAATTAAATAATCGTAACTCGAATATCGTACGATTAACTCCATTGTTCGGGATTCGTCCGGCAGCGCAAGTCGAACGATGAATAAAACAAAATCCCGTTTCACCTTTTTCCAATCTCGATAATTAAAAAAAAAATTAAAAATCTGCTATTCGATACACAAAAGTGCTTACTCGTGGGTTAGGCCGAAAGCTAATAAAACTGGCTAAAGCAAACGCCAAAACAGCGCGAATTTTTAAAAGGTACGATTGCGAGTATACGAGGACGAACGATTACTCTTTTATACATTTTTAGGCGAATCAAATTTTCCGATAAACAAATAAATTAATTAACTCGCAAACGGAACTGTAGAAATACGATTCCCGGAGTTTGGAAAGCCACGAGACGTTTTTTGACGAACGAAAGACGAAATAGAAGTTCGTAAAACGACGAGGATGGCTTTATGGATTACTATTTCGCGTAGAATTATTTCGAGAAGTCGGATTTCAGTGGGACCGGGGTAAAACGGCAAAGAGGAGGAGCGGTAATGGTAAGTAAGGCTGGTGACTGTAATTGATTCGCACGTTTCGAGCCTTGGACCGAAATTACGTGTACGGTTACGTGACCTTTGCCGGAGGGAGGCCCGAAAGGCGTTCCGTGTAACGTGATCCGTATTACCTCTCAACTCCTCGTAACACCGTTCCGGACAAACGCGATCCTCCTCGTCGACCACGTTTCAAAAGGATTATGCAGCGAAGACAAATTGTATTTAGCCTCTTCGTCTCTTCGAGCCGTCTTCCACTCTGTCGGATGAACCCCGAGAAAATGGAGGTCGACTCTGTTACTCCGAGTAATCGTTTCGACGACTTGGAAATGGAAGAATAACTGCCGCAGAAGAATAATAGCCACCTCCGTGTCATCGACACTTCCCTGGGAAAGTATTCCGTGACAATTCCAAGCTCCTTCGATCGATGAATATCGATGATTTGAATGCCATTGAAATTTTGACATATCTCTAGGTTTTGTTAATAACGTTAACGAGATAATAATAAATAATTAAGTCCAGGCGAAGTTGTTAACGTTAGAACTAGCATGGGAGTTATATTTTGGTCATTTTATTTTCGTTTTATCGCGTTAATTACTATGAATCGATAGTCTAATTTCAACTAAATTATTTCCGATACTTTCGGGAGGAGCTTTAATTTCTCGACTTCCGGATGAATAATTTTTGCATCGCCGGTTAGTTACGCGAGGACGTCTGTTCGCGTTGGTTATCGCGACATTCTTCCCTCCCGTGGGGTGTAAATTTACGCTCATTCGTAACATTGTTCCCGTCAGCGTGCAAGTTGGCAAATTGAGTCGTTTCCGGAGCCGTTCTCCGCCGGCGATCCGAATTTCCCCGGTCGTGTCGTTTGCAACGTTATTTCCCCCAGTTTCCCGGTTCGCACCGCGATCCTGAACGGCCCTAACTCTCCGGCGACCCCCGAAAATCTCTCCCCGGGCCGGACCAAGTAAGAAACTCGATTTTCCCCGAATTCCCAGCCGCCGCGGAGTTGCTGCTAATTGCCGTGATATCGAGCCAGATAATTAAGGGATTAGTCTCGGCTGGGCTTCTCCACCGTTTGTCGGATATATACGGTATAAATTAGAAGCGGTGTGTGTCTCAGAATTAGTGCATGCTGTTTGGCTGCTTCCAACGGTTACAGCAAACCCATGCACGAGAGCCAGCTACACACCCTGCACACACGTGATTTATGCAATTGCACACCGCCACTTTATTGGATTAACCAAGATCGTCATCTGTGATGGCGATTGAAACCCTTGTAATTATTATACCGATCTATATTCCTGGATGAATTTATCTCTCATACGATTCCTTCGTCCATATCTAAGAGGAAATTTTAATTCTTGAAACTGAGATTTTGTAAAGGAATTTCTTTCACTAGAATTAATGTTACATTAAGTGATATATATATATATAACATTTTCAATCGATAAACTTCGTCACCTGGTAAATAGCCAATTTTCTGTGGTAAACAGAAATTTTGTTCGAAATTCTCGGATAGGAATTCTAGGAATTTCTCTGAAAATCAGGACAAAGAGAATATGCAACAAACTCACACATCCGGCCGGTGCGGCCCTCCTCCTCTGTTAATTTGATCATCTAACGGTACAACGATGATAATAACTTTCTCGCGAACATTTTCACACCACTTTATATAATAATTTCTCCTTTCTCTAGGAATTTTTATTTTTTACCGTAAATTGCATAGGGANCCACTTTATATAATAATTTCTCCTTTCTCTAGGAATTTTTATTTTTTACCGTAAATTGCATAGGGAATTTTCGGAAAATCAAAGGTATCGTGAAGAGGTAAAGGGATAGATAATCAAAAAACCACCCGCGTGATCTGTGGATTAGGAATAAAGGAAATAGAAGAAAAACGAGAATCAATAAGACGAGATTCGAACTCGAGCCAATTTAGTGGCAAGTCGGCGTGTCTACTGATTTCGTTACACTGTACACTCTCACCTTTCACCTGTGTATCTCTACCACGAGGTATCCCATCAGGGCTTGCTCTGTCTCGCAATTAAGCATGGTAGAAGTCTGGAAAGCTCTCCGGGGAAGATTGTACGCGGAATAAAACGGTGAACGGTGGTGTTTCGAGGTTCTCACGGTTAGAAGTGATTCGTTCGACGATTCTGGCGAGACACGCGGTGGCCACACGCGCGCGCACTTTGAATCTTAATGGCTCGATTTGTATTCACAACGAGGGGATGAATTTTTCATCGACACGGGGTGGGAGGTCAGACCGTCGCGGCGTCCCGGCGCTTCAGACATGAAGATGACCGATCACGAGCTGACGCGTGTTCCTTCCTAGCGCGTTCACGACCTTAATTCGATTTCTTCGCTCAACAACTCCAGTCCCCGGGATGAAGAGTCGCGAAACTAATTATCCGGCACGTTAAAATCCCCCTTTCTGCCGTTCCGCGTCGCTCGCCTGGCATTTCCCGGATTTTTCGAATTCCCGAAATTCGTGCAACCGGTTCGCGGCGCGAATTTAATATTCGCGCGAGTGCAGAATTTTTGCGGTTCATTGATCACCATCGGCGGATTCGATATCGCCATGCGGACATTTTCAATTCTCTTCTTTTTTTTTCCAACGCGACCACCTAAATTTCGCGCGGATTATTTTAAATCTATTATAAATAATATCGGGCTACGTGACTCGGGGATTTTTCAGCTTTTTAAAATTCACCGATCCATCATTGCAGCGAGCCTGATCGCGCGTAATGCTAAATCACCGAATTTTTATATCGCAACGTCTAGATTAAGCGAATTTTTTAATTTACATATCCTCGCGCGGATTATTTGATATAAATAATACCGTGCAGGCGCGCGTTTCAAATTTTCGTAGCTCATAAAATTCGTTAATCCATAATTAATGAAGATTTAATATTCCGCGGCGTGAATTTGAAATTTGTGAAATTAATACCGAAAATTAAAAATTGTTTTAAAATCCCTGTTCTTTGTTATTTATTATAAACAATACCACCCCGGGGGATCTTTTTACGCGAGCCTTTTTAAAGCATTTTATACACTTTTATTTCGATCAATTTTGCCGGGGATTTTTAACACATTTCATTGTTATCCAAAATATTCCATATAATATTCGAAACAATAACAATTACTTTTTATTATTACTTTTTCCCGCAAATCGATTATTCTTTTATTTTTTCTGTTACAATGTGTATATAGATATAGAATTTTCGAAATCCTAGAGTCTATTACATAAAAGACTATCTAGAATTCGAGTGAATTTCAAATTTTTGAACCTCATCTATCCCATAACACGCTTAAACTAAATTTAATCTCTAAAATCAACCTCTCTTTACCCAATACACAGTGATACATAAAAACACGACAATATACGAATCGAAATACAGATACACAATCTTACACTATAAATTAGACTAACAATAAGACAAACATATACCAACCACTGTACTAAAAATTCCAATAGCCACCTAGCCTCTCCGAAACAACCAAATAAACAAATTCCCAAATAAAACAAAAAGCAGAAAAATATTTTCCATATACCACTATACTAAAAATTCCAATACCCACCTAGTCTCTGCGAAACAAGCAAATAAACAAATTCTCCAATAAAACAAAAAGTAGAAAAATATTTCGCATAGACCACTCGTTAATTACCATTATCCATGGATGTCCATTGGGGTTACAGCTACGTTACAGGTCCGTGTTTGGAGTATTGAACCGCAGCCATGCTCGTACGCACGAAACGAAACGGTAACGAGGCCAGTCGTTATAACCGCCGAATTAAAAGTTTCTAATTAAAAAATCACTCGACCCAGTTCCTCTGGAACAGCCGGCCCCCGCCCTTAATTCCCCTAAAACGAAACTAATTACCACCGGAAGTACACCTGACCGCGGGGCGTAATCGTCGACTTTCCCGCGAAATTTTCATTCGAATCTTCCACGCTGATCCCTATCGATCCCCCGGTTTATTAGCTCGCGGGCAATTAACCGGGCAAGACGACGAGGCCGAGGAGTTTTGGCCGGAAGTTGGTCGGACGCCATTGCGAACGGGCCCGCGATCCGGCCGGGTAAATACGGGACAAACGTCTCCGTTTCCGGCGACGCATGCAAAATGGTTTATCGCGGAAAATATGCGGCCGGACGTCGTTTGAATAATCGCATATTCATGCGTAAGTCCGCGAAACTTTTTGATCGCGGGCGAATCGCGCCGCGCGAATAAATTCCCGGCCATTTTTCCGGCCTCGCCGAATTTCATTCCGCCTTTTTCCCGTTACGTTTCTACGGAACTTTGACTTCCGGGGCAGGTAAGACCGGTAGAAGTTGAGAAAATGGGAAAATTGAACTGGACCAGAATTTTTCTTCTTTTTCCCTCTCTCTCTCTCTTTTTCTCTCTCTCTTTCTCCGTTCTTGGGGCTGGAAAAATTCGAGCCCGAAGTGTTTTTCTTTTTGCTTCGATTCCGCGAGGTCGTGAATAATTAAAGGGGAAAAAAATTGGCTGCAGCTTTTTGCCGAAGGTATTTAACGTCGAGCAGTGAAATGGAAATACCAGAGAAATTGTTAATTCATATTCAATTTTAATTTAACTTCTTTAGTAGTGGCTACTGATATTAAATTCTATTAACGCAAAATTTGACGTGGCGGACTTTTACCACGGTATTCACGGTGATTATTACTATATTTTCGCAATTTTGGAACGACAGCCTGAATATATCGAATATCGCGAGTTTTTCGGTTTTTCCTTTTTTGATTTCGCCGAGTCGTGAATAACTAAACGACACGAAAAACCGGCTGGAATTCGTGGCTAGGCGTATGGAATTAGGCAAAAGGGAAGAAAATTGTTAATTCATATTCAATTTTAATTTAATTTTTTAGTACTAATGTTAAATTCTATTACAAAGGATGGGTCAATTTCGCAATTTTCAATTGGGAGACTGAATACGTTTATTTTTTGTTTTTTTCAGAGATGTAACGGGAAAATTATTGAGATTTGAATTACATATTTAATCCTTTGCACTTCGAGCAATTTTTAACACAACTTCTCGCGAAGTTATTTATTCGATGCAACGAGATAATCAACTATGAGAAACTAAGGAATATTTTATTGAAATTTTTAAAAATATAATTAAGTTTCTAATTGTCTTTTGTTCTTTCGATTTAAACCTTTAATCGTCTAATTGACTGGAATGGAAACGAAGTTGAATCTGAGATCTATTCGATCCGTATTAATAGCTGGAACGTTTGAGAGCTGGATGTAGCTTGGATTTGATTTAGACTACGTCTAATTTAAGCTCGGTATAGAGACAACAACAGATACTTAAGGTTGTTCTAGTTGCTCTAACTTAGACGTAGCTGTAATCTGATCACGTTCTGGCTCGAATCTAGACCAGACATAGTCTTGATCTAATCTGGACTAGGTGCAAATCTAATCAGGATTTAAACCACGCGTTTGGACAGCTTAGCTCAAGCATACCAGACCAACTGCCGTTTACCATGATTACTTCTGTTCAACTGACAACCAGCAGTCAATGAAACTCGAATAACAATTGAAACGTACAAGTAACATTAGATTCGAGCATATCAAACGTCGGAAATAATGATGATCGTTAATCGATTAACCGCTTCTTCGCTCTGAAGAATATTCGCAATTTTATTTCAAAGAGATTGTATTAGGTTGATTTGGTACATATGAAATGTCGGATTTTCTTTACACGTGAACGTTTGTTTCTCTGTTTTTGTTACGCTTTTATTTTTGGCATAACCTGGTTTATAATCGTGCTATTGCTAGCGTCACATTTTAATAAAGAAGATTGTTTCAAAAATGTTCCATCTCGTTATTCGTTTCGAAGATACGCAGTTTTATATATTCGCTTAAAAATCCGACATTTCGCAGAAGGGACGTGGAATAAATCGTGTCAAAAATTTATACGATCGTCATTTTCGCCGATTTTCTTCCCTCGAATAAACCATACCAGAATTTCCGTGAAAATCCGCGATCATATGCTGGATATATTCCATCGATTTCACCGGTCGTTTTATCGGAAATCGCGCGGCAAAGATCAGCTCGATAATAAAGGTAATAAATACGGAAAAAAACGACGGTTAGGGGGTGGGGGAAGAAAAAAACACGAAATAACGCGAGAGGAGGGAGGAAACGCGATATCGGAGGGAACAATACTTCATTCTAAACGCAAACGATCGGGCATCGAATGAAAAGCAGCGACCGTTTCCGGAAATCAGCCGGATCGAGCGGCCACCGAGGCGTGGCCATCCGAATCGGGCTGGGATTTATATTTGCGGTCTGAAAGCCTCCCCTTTAGCCCAAGCTTTATTTCACCGCGCGCCAATCCACCCCCCAACGCCGGCCAACCAATTAATTTAATTGGCAAACCGTAATTATTCTTCCTTCGCGACCACCCCGTATTTCCGGACCCGACCACGTGCCACCTAAGGCTGCCATTGTTGATACAGCTGCCGATAAGTATCGATAACACCGAAATTTTAACGATAATTCGATGCGCGCGAGATATCGGAAGAAATTGAAATTATCGTCGCGTCAAAGAGGGGGCGATATAATTATAATTTAAATCCACCCGTTTATCGCGGGACATTGCATTAACGGGATACGAGGTGATTCGGAAATTATACGCACAGGGTGTCCTGTTCGATTTGCAACTAACGAGAAGAGAGAAATGAAGGAGTATGTGGCAAAAATAAATTCAAGCTTTAAGTTGTCCACTTCGTGGACACGACTGTTGCAACGCGACGAAGAAGATTAAATCGAAATTATTAGAAGAGCACCGAAAATTTATTAGAATTAGACCCAACACACTCGTGATTTATGGACCCAGACTTGGACCCAGATTTGGGTCTGTAAATCATGACTCGAAATAATACCGAAACGCAACTTCTGTGCCTTCTCCTTCGGAAAACATCTTTCTGATACACTCGTAATCCAATGAGAGAACTCTACTTTTCTACCACGAAATCCTGTACCAACCAACCAACCAAAATTTCGGAATAAACCAGACCTCTAGATTATTTATCAAATTTACCGACATTTTTCCTATAAAGATCGATTTCTTTTTTTTAAATTCCGAAATTTTTTACGCATCTTTCATTCGACGCACAAAAATAAATGTCAGCCTATTAAAAAAATTGGAAATTTCCTGTATTTCTCGGAAAAGAACGTAAACACCGAAAATTGACATACCCTCTGCTCTCGATATTTACCAAAAAAGCCGCTATCGGTAAACATTTTCGAGGAATTTTTCCAATCTATTCGCTGGTCGATCGTCACCTCGAAATACATTCGACGGTTGTTACTTGCCGGTGGAGGATCGGTGACGTTAATTGAAAGGAGACTAGAGCCGCGAAGAGGCGCGGTGATGAAAGGCCACTCGAACCCTCGAAACCGTGTAGAATTCCATGTAGCGTCGTTCCAGTTTGTTTACCATGCCGGGAATATTTTCCGGCCCAACTTTCGCCCGCTGTCTATCGAAAGTTGCCGACACCAGCACCCCCGCGGTGAACGTTTCGCCTGACCGGAAGTTGAACGGTGCCCCGGAGTTGCCGAAGTCGCGTGTCCCCGAGAGACGGAGAGCACAATCCACGAGAAGTTTAATTGGATAACAGGGGTCTCGCGTCGAAAGGCCGCCTCCTCGAGGAGGGGATGAATAAATCTTCGAGTCGAGAGGGATGGTCGAGTGGAGCTTGTCCTGGGGACGCGTGAATCGGCCAAGGGTGAACCAGACCCAAGGAATCCGGGGAATTTTAACGAAGAAAATCCCGCCAGCAATGCTAATTGAAATGTACACGCAACACGGATAATTGGAATCCCGCGATAAGGATAAATAGAAAATAAGAAAAAGATTAACACCGTGAAAATAAACGGGAGAATGATGATAATCGGAGAAGCGCGGTGGAAATGAATATGGCACGGTAATAATTCGAGTCGAGCGATGAAAATAAATAGGAATGATAATTATTCGGTTTATACGAGAGAAATAAATACCGAGTATTTAATAATGATTGGAATAATATTTTCCAAGCAAGTGGAAAATAATAATTAATGGATCGGCGTGATGGAAATAAGTGCGGAGCGGTAGTAATTGGAATAATATTTTGGAAATAAGTGGGATATAATAATTATCGGATCGATATCGTAGAAATAAACGGAGAATGGATGGATTTCTATGGAATTCTATGGATTCCCATCAAATTACGATGGAAATAAATAGAACATATTAATTAATGGATTGGCATGATGGAAGCAAATGCAGAGCAGTGGTAATTGGTATAATATTTTATAAATAAGTGGGAAATAATAATTACCGAATCGATACCGTAAAAATAAACGGAAAATGAATGGATTTCTATGGATTTCTATTTATTTTCATCAAATTGCGATGGAAATAAATAAAAAATATTAATTAATGGATTGATACGACAGAAGTAAATACAGAGCGAAGATAATTGTAAATGAACGGGGAATGATCATAAATGAATCAACGGGATGGAAGTAAACGCAGGATAATAATAATGAAATTGATATAATATAAACAAACGGAGAATGATAATAATTGGAAGGTAGGACGGAAATGCATAGGGAACAATGAGAAGCGCGATAGTCCGATGGAAACAAGTGGACATATTAATTGCGTTTCAGTTATTTCAGTAAAATTTGTTAATTTCGTCGGAAGTGGCGGAAAGTTTCCGACAATTGGCGAAATAAAAAGGTTAAAATTATTCACCCCGCCAATTTGGCGGTTCCATTGTTCAAAAGCAAGAGGGCCGGAGGAGGGAGAGATATAAAAGTTCCTCTATAGCGTTTTAATTTGCACGCGGAGGGAATATTGATAGAGTGGAACAAAGGTATCGCGGATGGAAATTAAAAATCGATACAGAGGGATCTCGATTAACCGTGGCCTCGATTAATAATTCGCGAGAAACGACCATAGTTGCGATATTATAATCGATGAAACAGAGATCTTTCCTTTCTCTGGGACATTACGTTTCCAATTACTCTCCAATCGTCTCCTCCTTTATTCGATAATAAATTAACGCGAGTATAAATCGATCGAAATCCTACGGAACGTCCCATCTAACTCGAACCGTCCGAAAAATAAATATCCACCCCTCTCTACCATATAAAAAAAAAAACCTTTCAAACCGAAATTGCGCTCTTTCAAAAACCACACACAACCACGGGAAAATATTTTTCCTGACTCATTTCTCGCTTTTATTATATATATATCCACAATTCCAGCGACATTTTTCCTATCCCCCTTTCTCTCGCTCTAAAAACCAATTATAAACAACCGCGCGAGTGTCCATCAAGTCTAAATAAACGTTTACAAATTGCGAGTTAATAATTCCGCGTTCATCGTTGCCCGATTTTTCTTTCGATATCGGATGCTGTGAATTTTTTCGCTGATTTTTTTAAAAATCCTTCTTTTCCCTTCGATTTTCCACGCAGAGGTCTCGCAACCGGTGTTGATAGGTTCGGGTGTTAACGACACGGAGCACGGGGCGGAGGAAAGGGCGAATTTGGAGGGAAACGCGTGGGGGAGAAATGCAGACGACAGGGTGGACGAGGCGAAATAAACTAGGCAGAGTTTGGGAGAAGTCGCTGGTGATCGCGGCGATTGCCACCAGCGCTTAATACAGCTCGCACAATTTCCTGGCTGGCCACGTGTTTACGCGAACGAGCCAGGATTTCCATGGAGCGACAACGCCGGCAGCTAACGAGAATCCTTCGTCCGGGAAACGGGAACGCGGGAAATTAGGGGACCGACGTTTTTCGACCTCGTTAAAGCCCGCTCCACCTTCCACTCCCTCTCCCCATTCTACCCGGTCATTTCCCTATTTTCCATTATTATTCCAGTAATATTCCCCTCCAGGAGTGTACACAACCTATATTCCTATATATTTCTTTACGAATATACATTCCTCACCGATGCGATTACGTTTTTTTATATCTTGCAAAGGAACGAGGGGAAATTTGAGAGAGATATCGATGACCTTGCAAATAATTCTTAACGCCAAAGAGATAAAAACAATTTCCTTTATTTACTATTAAATCCTCTTTCAAATTAATATTAAATTAAGTATTACTTTAACTCGCTAAATCTAAATTTCCTACACTTTGATTTGAATTTACGCGATAAATAGAAACAATGCCGAATATAAATAAATACTACAAATTTTGCAACCTAACCCAAACGATAAGTTTATAGGAAATAATAAATCCGTTGTTTGTATATAACTAAGCAAAAACGAGAGATTGAAAGACTCGAAATTCAAAAACAGAGGACTCTGGGAGGCAGTAGCGATAACTAGTGGACATTTAATCAAACAGATTCGTGGACACTAGATGGACACCGCTATTTATAAGTATAAAATATTCAAACGTTCGTGCAAGTTTAATTTTAATCGTGTATCGAATAATTAATCGAAACACTCACAGAAAACTTCCAAGGGGGCATCTGGCATTTTGGTCCGTTTTGGTCCACACTCCGGGCGAGAATGGCGACGACTGGTGGACAATCGGCTACCACGCTATAAATATTAAATAAATACATCATTTAATTTCAATCGCGTATCGAATAATCAATCGCGATAATAATTCTGTCGAACAAACAGAAAAAGAAAAAAAAAATTTACCAGACTCGCGGATAATTCCCAGAAGAGCGTAGACACTGGCGACGACTAGTGGATATTGAATTTATAATCTAACCCAAAACAGACACCGGTGTATAAACGCAAAATATTTAATCGTTCGCGCAAATTGAATTTCAATCGAATAATAAATCGAGTAATCAATCGCGATAATAATTCTATCGAACAAGCGGAAGAAGGAATAAAAAAGTTACCAGACTCGCGAATAATTCCCAAAAGAGCGTCCATCTTGGTTCATACTCTAAAGAGTGCCGACGACTAGCGGACAACAAATTGATAACCTAATTCAAAACGGACACCGGTGTGTAAATATAAAATATTCAAACGTTCGCTGAAATTGAATTCTAATCGAATAACAAATCGAGTAATCAATGGCGGTAATAATTCGAGGGAACGGGCGGGAAGAAGGGGAGAAGAGTGAAAAAAATTAGCAACGCCGAGAGGGAATTCCCGGAGTATTGGTTTTATTTCGCAACTGAATGGGTTCTCCCCGTGGAAAATTCCGCGTGGAAGGGGAGGAAGTCAAAGGTCGGAGGTCGAAGCCGGAAGTGAAGGCGCGCGGGCCGAGTAGTTTGGCGGATGGGACGCGAAAATTTCACCGGGTGTGTTTGCACGTGTACCGTGTGCACGCGGCTAGACTTTCACCTACATGCCCGCTCGCTTTCAGCGCACGCCCGAAAGCAATTTCCTGCGGCTTTCGCGTCTTTGTTTGCTCGTTGCTTCGTTCCCGGCTATCTCCGCCGTTCCGCCAACTCTCTCCTCCTCGATCCTTCCTTTCCATTTATTTGTAATTGAAACGCCGGCAAGAATCGCTCCGGTTAGGAATGTTATTGGTTCCTCGGGTTTTTGGATTTGATTAAGGGATGTCCCCTGATGAAATTCCCCGGTGAAATATTGCCCGCTGGTGATGAATGGATCCCTGGCAAGCCTCTCGAGGGGCCCGCGCCATTCGCGGATCCACACTTTCCGTCATTCTTTTTCGCCAATCTTTTATCGGCAGCACTGCTCGTGTTTCCAAACAACCGTTTCTTCGTATACGAGACCGATAAAGATATTTTTCCAGACTCTTCTGATCTACTGAGCCTTCGTTTGCCTATGGTTCAACCGGTCGAGTGCCACGGGTTCTTTTTGTTTCCCAATCGAGAATTATCAAGCGACGCGATTGCGATGATTTTTATTTACACGCGATGAGTTTTAATTCTTTCGTTGTGTATTGAAATAGTAATGGGTGTTTGTAAGATTTTATCTTGAGTTAAAAGTCACTCATCAACAAAAACCGAGCGTACTATGATGAGAGACTTTTGGGGATAAAATATAATAGAAAAGGCACGATCGCGTTGCTTGGCAGTCAAACGGTTAATCCTTTGCACTTGGAGGCGAGTCATATCGAAATAAAAGAATTCTATGTCTTAACGTCTGAATTCGAACCTTCGAATTACTATCTTTCTCTAACGAAAGAAATCGTCGACTACAAAGGGTTAATAATACCAAATTCTACGTATTATCATAGCAATGACACGTAGAACAAGCACAAAACGATTTTAACAAATAGAAAAATAATATTTAGTCGCGTGTACATACCTGATTCATGAAGAATCAAACGCCTCTTCATAACTCGTTTAACACCTTCGCAACGAACCTGAAACAGAAAAAAGAATAAATTAGATCCAAGAAGATTTGCATATAAAAATAAAAATGGAATTTGTACAGAATTCCTATAACTCTCCTCTGTCATCGAAGAGAAAAATAAACGCTGTCGAACTGACTGGTGCAAACAATTCTACAACAGATGGACCTCTGATTTCGAAAGTTGGACCAGGAGCCAAGCGAGCAAGTGTGATAATACATCGACGTTCCCCTTCCAGAGCCTCCCATCAGCAAATACTCCAATGATAACGGTAATAAATTATTCCGACGTTATTTCCCCACTTTCCAATAAACTTGGACCCTCTCTCTCTCTCCCTCTCTCTCTCTCCCTCTGGCCGAAAGAAAAAGGAAGCGAGAAGTCAGCTCGTCGATCAGAGACCGGTCCAAGTTGCTATCTGCGCGAGTCCACTTCCGGCCCCTCCGCGGCGTCCATTTTGATCGCGTGGAACGCGGCCAACGTTTCGAATTCACCAGGGACGAGGGGAAACGAAACATCCTGGCTGATGTATTATGACAATAATACGATGTATAGGCGGCCTGAGTCCCGTGGAGAGGGGCAGACAGCAATTCGCGATGGCTCGGGGCACCGGCTCGTGGAATAAATTGCTTGTTACCAGCAGCGATCCATAACGACTGCCATCAACACGCTGGCTAACTCTGTATTCCCTGCTTTTCTCGCACCCCGCCCCCTATACTCTTCTCGCCTCCCATAATTCCGTGAAAGTTGCTCGCAACGATGGAAAGAGGAATTTCCAGGGCAATCGTTCGATTTCGGGCCCTGAACTTTCCGGCTTCGGTGCCGAAAATTCCGAAAATAATCGACCTACAGACTAACTATGTGTTCCCTGCTTTTTTCACACCCCCTATATTCCCCTCGTCTCCCATAATCCCGTGAGAGTTGCTCGGAACGATGGAAAGAAGAATTTCCAGAGCAATCGTTCGATTTCGGGTCTCTGAATTTTCCGGTTTCGGGGCCAAAAATTCCGAAAATAATCAACCTACAGACTAACTCTGCATTCTCTGTTCTTCTCTCACAGCCTGTACTCTACTCGCCTCTCATAATCCCGCGGAAGTTGCTCGCAACGATGGAAAGAAAAATTTCCAATCGTTCGATTTTCGGACCCTTGAATTTTCGAGCTTTGGTGTTGAAAATTCCGAAAAAAAAATCGACCCACGGACTAACTCTTTGTTTCCAGCTTTTCTCACACCCTTTTATACTCTCCTCGCCTCCTATAATTCCGTAAAAATTGCTCGCAACGACGGAAAGAGGTATTTTCAGGGCAATCGTTCGATTTTCGGTCTCCGAATTTTCTGGCTTCGATTTTCGCGAAAAATTTCGAAAAAAATCGACCCACAGAGCCACTACGACTTCTCTCTCGTCTTTTTTTCTTTTTTATTTCTCTAGCCTTTCGAGATCCTTCGATACGGAACGGAATAACCGAAGGGTTCGTTTGGAATGGATATAGGTTGTGTTGCTCCGACGAGCCGGGATGCTTTCCAGGAATATTCCCGCGAATTTGAATACTACGAGAATGTTTCTCGACTGGAGAAGTGGGTACACACTTGACACGTGATATTCCATTTCCTCGATGCTGTGGTATCGCGTATCTCTGGGTATAAGAGTCCAGAAGGAATATCTTTACTAGCGGCATTGTTAGCTGCCCCGCGTCTTGCGATTCTCGAATATCCAGAGAGAGGTTAATTCTTGGTGGAAAAATGGAGGCCTCGGCCTCGTTTCGATGGGCTACATACTCGAAGGCACGGTATTGAAATTCGATAAGTCGAACGGGCCTCGAACGATTCTCCTTTGAAGCCGGGTTATCCGTTCCCACCTGTCCGTTTAGAACTCATCGCTCTCCAATTACGAAATTTTTCGACGAAAGAAAGGAATTGTCGTGCGAGAAAATGGAATCAAGATCCCCCTTTCCGCCGGCTATTAGAAGCCATCCAATCGAAACTCAAGAATCTCGTTGGGCCATCGATCCGTTTCCTTTGAGAGGCCAGGTATCTGCACCCACTTGCACGCTTATTACTCGTCATCCTCCAATTCGCAAATTTCTCAAAGAAAAAAATCAATCTCCTTGTTCGGGAACGGAACCAAGGTCCTCCTTTCATTAACTACCACCAGGCGCCCTATTCACATTCCAGGATCTCGATGGATTATCGATCCATCCCATTTCTTCTCACCTCTCGCTTTATTATTCTCGATCTCCAGTTTCGAACTTTGAAAAAAAAAAGGAGGGAAATAGGGTTCGTCGAGGCTTTCTCGTCAAAATCCCAGGACCTGCCTATTCATTACGATCTCGATCCTCCGATCCTCGCAATTCCAAAAGAAAAATCGATTCTCCATTTGGAAACTATCATCTGAATCTTCCATCTATTAATTAACAGAAACAATCCCTTTAGAAACTAAGAATCTGAAATCGTACTGCTCGAAGACCCAGTCAAACACCTGTTCCTATCTGAGCACTCATCGTCAATCGTACAATTGGGAATTTCTCAGCGAAAGATCTTCTTGCCCGAAAGCGGAATGAAGGTGTTGGTTGGAGCAACTACTCGAGCCGTCTCATCGGAATTGAAGGATCTCGTCGGTGGATCGATCGGGAAGAAGCTCGTGTCTGCGCTTAATCAGCGAAAGCAGGACCTGACGTTCGTTAGAAATAATTTCTGCAGCGTAAAGGATCGCGGAATCGCGTCGCTAACGAAACCGTCCGCGAGCGAGCCCTTTTGTTCCCTTCGGGCTCGTTCCCTCGCACGCACCTCTTTCACCATCGATGTTTTCTTATTTCGTCGGGTGGCTGCCCTCTCGACGCGAGCGGGCGTCGCTGGCGTCTCGACGGCCCCGCGACATCTTGGCATTTTATTATCCTTGCACACAGCTCGTTACCCGGGGCTAGGCACGCCCCTGGCTGCCGTAGTCGGGGATTATCCGGGCGACAGGATGCTTCCGCCATTCTCCTCGCGATGGATTTTCCAGTATTGTCTGTTTGCGGATCAGGCCCTGGCGAAATGTTGATTCTCTCCGAGATTAAACCCATTCTTCCCTCAGACCCTGCCTTTCACCCCGAGACTACTCTCTTCCGCAACTCTCCCAGCCAAGATACAGGTAGAGAAATTTGCGTTATGGCGTTAACGACTCTCGCGTCGATGAGTACTTTTTTAAACTTAGCGATTCTCTGATAGTTAATCCGAGAATGGAATTATGGATTAAAAAAGGAGAAACAGGTGTATCTGTTATGGTAAATGAAATAAAAATGAAAGTCTAGAGGTCAACGATGTGGAGGTGATCCCTATCCTCTACGTATTCTTCTTCGTTTGTCCTTGCGGGAGTTTTTTTTTTAAATATAAATTTCAATAACCCAATCATCTAATAATCACCCTACTCTTTACCAAACTATCAACAACAACCTCGCAATCACTGCCAATCCTAAACGTAAAATAAAGCATCCACCCCAGATTTCTCGAAAAAGAAGAAGAAAAAACAAAGAAAGAATCCGAGAAGGTCAAGAGCTAGACAACAAAGCATCGCCTAGATAATCGGCATTCTGATCCGAGAAGAAAACGCTGGAGGATTCAGCGAGGTAAAAATTTCCTATTAGCACCGGAGCTTCGATTCGCCATGGAGGATCGGGACACCGAAAAAACCCTAATTATTTACCAACCGCGTACCTATGTATCCAAAGCTTCGACGAGAATCGTAACATCGAGGATAGACCGATACGCGAAACTTTTATTTCCTGTGGCTCGGGAATTTCGCTATGATAGTAGGAAGAACAATCGAGGGAACGCGGTGCGCCAAGTTGAGACCGAAATGAACCCGAAATCGAACGCGACCGGCCACGGGGCAAATAGTTAGCCGGAATTGGCCGGGGAAATGGAAAATTCCTGAAACTGGCCGGCTCGGTTTCGCTCCGGCGAACGCGTCGGGTATTTCGCTGTTTCGCTGTCGGACAATTACATATTTAGGCTGAAGCGGGTTTTATCGAACACTCGACAACCTCTCTTCGGCACGGGCCATCGACGTTTGCCAAATATTGATGCGCATTAAACCTCCGCGGGCAAAAAGGAGAAAGACCCGCCACCATTTTCGAGTATTTGCGCTCTTCCGAGTTTCCCGGCGTTCGCTGGCGAATTAAAGCACAATAACCGAGGTATATACGACAGGAACAGAGGAACGTTTCGTTGTTTAATTGCCATAACGGCGCTTTTGCCTCCAACGATACTCCGAATGTATCGTTCAGAGACGAAAGGCCAGGTGTGACTGTCATTTCGCTCTCGTCACGCATTTCGGGGTACAATGTGTCACGCGTGAAATTTATAAACTCTTTCTGACCTCTCTTCACACACCTCCAATCGATATACCGACTCTTCACGTTTCACATAATTATTTCTACTGGTATTCAATGGAAAATAATTTTCTTCTTTCTCCCACGTAAAAGTTCCTACTACTAGCATTTCGGGGTACAATGTGTCACGCGTGAAATTTATAAACTCTTTCTCTTTCCTTCGCTATTTCTAACCCCTTTTGATACACCTCGAATCGATATACAAACGATTTCCATGTTTGACACAATTATTTCTATTGCTATTCAACGGAAAATAATTTCTTTCTTTATCCAGCGTAATAGTACGTACATTTAATGACAGAATAAAAAAAAAGAACGCGAAAATATCTCCATTTTTAAGAGAGATACGTTAATTCGAACGCATACGTATGCTTCTCGATACGAGGCACTACAGAGTCGAACGAGATCATGCGTTGCTATGATGGGCCGTATACTCGAACGGCGAGAAAAATATTCGAAAAATGTAATTCGCCTGACGCAACGAGGACTTTGAAAGACATCGAGCGTAAATAGAGAAGAGTTACGATCTCTTGGAAATAACTGAAACGGAAGCGAATTTACCTAACTTCACCGTTGTTTCGTAGTAAATATTCAGCATCCATCCGCGCCATGTTGCAAGCGAAATTCTCTCCCACTCTCTGTCTTCTGCCTTTAAACACCCTTTCCCGTCGACTCCGGGTAAATATTCGTCCAAGACAAATATTCGACCGAGTCGTAGTCACAACAGTCGGCCGATATCGCGAGAAATAAATTATTCTATCCACGTGGACGGGGCCCCGAAACGTGCGTCGCCGTCGTTGACCAAATATCAAGAAAACGCCCGAAACTCTACAATATTCCAACCTCTTACTATTTCTCGCTTTCCTTTCCTCTCTTTTCTTTCTCTTTTCCATCTTGTTAGATCGTTTTCTGTCGCGAAATAAATTCGAACGCAATTTATTTTAAATGTTTATCTATCTACGCTTCCAACGATATATAAATAAATAATCGAATGGAAATAGTTCACCGTATTTCTCGAGAAAACGTTCGTTGTCTCTGCATTCACTGAAAATGTATGAAATATAAAATAGGTTTTATATTTCGAAGAAGAATCGTCGAAAGAAATAGGGATTTCGTTAAAGTCGATGAGACACTTGGCGAAAAGGGAATTTTTATTTCGAGGTGAGACGAAACGAGATTCTTCGATGCATCGGAGTTGGTTCGGAGAGGTATAAGGGGACTAAGTGGAAGAGAACGCCAGTGGAGGAGTGGGGGAGTGGTGGGGACGCGACCTTGAGCCACGGAATCTACCGTGCGAGCTATGGACAATTTTTAGAAAAAAGGGAAGATTTATGTGCCTGGTACTAATCGCTGTTTAACCTCTTACCTTGGGATTCGAGCTCCGATGGCTCGTGTTTTGATTAGCAAACGTCGAGTCGTTTCGTCCGAACGCGACGAAAAATAACACGTAACTGAGACAGGAAGCGTCGACCGAAACGAGTCGCGAGTCAGTTTTGTTTACGTTTGGGCCCTACCAGCGAGCCAAGACGCGCCGTTGAACGATCGATATTGCGTGGTTCGCACAATGTTTAAAAACAAAAAAATTAAGAAGCTTCTAGTACATTTGTCCGACTTAAATCTCGTACCCTTATTTGTACGGTTAATATCGTTATATTCGTCTGGAAATGTAACACCGCGATACGGATATCTAACGAACGAAACGATTTGTAATTCCTGGAAACGCGAGCGATTTCCGGATCGATGGTAAAGTTAATTAATCGCCAGAGGCGGATGAAAAATCAGCCTCGGGGCGTTTTTCAGGTTAAACGCGCGGGAACAGTTCAGTGACGCCTCTACAGGCCGGTTGATCGATGGTCTAATTTCTATTCAATTAAATCCGCCGCGGTACAAACTACTATTGTTCAAAGTCTGCCCACCCCGGCGCTGCCTGGAAAGTCTCGACGGAGTCAGCAAACTTCGCCGCGCGAGAGGTGGGGGCGCGACCGCTTTCGATTCCCGGCGAAAAGTCGCGGAAAACCCGGTGCAACTTCTGCCCCGCGTCGACTCCGGAGAATTTTCCCTGGATAAACCCCGCGCCGTCTCGTGTTTCGCGAAATAGTCCAGTCTCTCGGAGTTCATCCCGTTAGATCGGATTAGATGCCTGCGCGACTTGGCAACTCCAATATCCAGAAGCGGGGTAGAGTCCTCGGAAACTCCGAAGCTCGGATTCTTCCCGGCCCTACAAATTTTCCATACCGCTCCCTGCGACATCTCTTTCGAACACCGGAAAAATCCCTTTGAAAACTACCTAACCCAAAACGAAACCGTAGAGACCTCGTATACCTCGAGCAGTGACGGTATTTTAATTACTTACTATCTTACGTTAGTGCCTCGAACTTGATCTGGCGATTTCTACTTCTTTGTTCGCTTGATTTCTAATAATAGAGTCTGTCGGTATGTAACGGCGTTAAGCGGTAAGTCGTAAGGTCGGCGAGCTTCTGGTCACGTGGCGATCGCGCGACTGGCACAGGTGTGGGTACCCCCACTCCTCCGGCGGCCGGCCGGCGCTGGAGTGGGGGTCCCCACTCCTGCTCGCGCGCGGCGGAGGAGTGGGGATAGGTAGCGCTCGCCTGCTATCCCCACTCCGGGGCACTCGTGACGCGGCCGTCGCCGGGTGACGTCACGATTCAGCGCTCGATATCCGAATAGCGATCTTGGAATAGCTCGCAGCGACACACGGGGAGTATATACAGGGACGTTTACAAAGGGATCTCGATATACGGGTCAACTTTCAAGATTAAGAGCGTAAACAACGGCGTTCCTGGGAGATCTCGGTTCATCTAGGGCTGGAGTGGCGCGGGACGAGGCGGAAGGGGAACGGGATGGAAGTGACGGTGTCCGCAAGCCGTCATTGTCCCGCGGGCTCTATAATAACTTTGCCAGTCAGCAAAATTCCTCTAATTGCTCGGAAGCCTGGCTGCTTCCGGCACGCGGGAAAGCTCGCAGCTCGATCGGCTGCCGGTGAAAACGGCCGGAGGCGGGATCGAGAACTCGCGAGAGCGTTACCTATCGATTGCACGCCACCCAGTCCTTTCAACCCTCTGGGACAGGCCAGCGCTCACCCCTCCCCGCTGATGGAACGATGAAATTGTTCTGTCAGCAGCCACCAGCCGTGCCTTCTAGACTAACCTCACCCCCCTGTCCTTTATCTTCCTCCCTTTTCTTCCGGATTTTCATCCCTTCGCTGACTATCTGCTTCCTCGCAGCGGCTCTTCGAGGACTTCTCGCAGTTTTAGGTTAATGCCAATTTTTTCCTCCGGTTTCCTCGGGTTTTCTCCGGGAATTTTTCTTCCAGGCCGGGCCTCCCGGCAGGCTTCGGCCGGGTAAATGCGCACGGCGGAGTTTTGCGATGAATGTCGGGACGTTATTTCGCTTCGTAGGCGCATAAGGAAGCGGCGCTGAGAAATTGCGGAGTGAAATTTTTAGAAGCAAGCACTTTCGTGATATCCGTCGATTCGGCGCTGCCGTTTATTCCCGGTTGTAGTACGAAACGTTCACGGGCCAAAGCGATCCAATCCATTTCCTTTTTTCTAATTTACGCAAATTTGAATTTCACCGCGTTTAATCGATACTCGCGTTTAAAATAAAATTCTACTTCTCGTGAAATTAAACAATCAAACGGGAAGGAAATTTTGTTTTTGCTTTTTTGTTTTATTTATCGCGTCGGTTATATCAACGTCAAATTGCGTCCGCGTATTTCGCATATTTAAATTTACAAAATACCTCGTTATACACTAGTCTAAATATTTACACGCGTGTCAATGTGAATAAAATTGATATTTGCATTTAATTTCTCGTCCACAATTCCTATGTTTATCTCGTTTTACTTTTCGAAAAATCCACCGAACGTCAAAATAAATTTCTCTCCACATATCCTTTGCACTTTCGCTAAAAACACACGTCTCTGCAGAGACCGGGCAATTGCCGCGTTTTCTATCCCCGGCGAATTGTTTAATAAGCGGATAAAATTTGCAAAATGGCGAACGCTACACCCTCCGAGGAGTCGACGAATTATCCAGCCCCGAGAACCGAATTACCGTTTCAATAAAACGCCGTTCCCCTATTATTATTTCACAGGGGCGGCTCATTTATCGACACGTCGTTCGTCACGTTCCTCGTCTAATTCACGCCGGCGTTTCCCATTGTTCCAGATTCATTAAACGTTCGCTTTCCAACGACTCGAAAATTCCATCCCGATAATGGCCCCTCCCTGTCCCGGTGATTTTTCCTCCCCCTTTTCCACGGAAAAGCGAGCCAACCTTTCGAAGGTGAAGGTTCCCGACTCTAATTTCTCCG
>NIJG01000123.1:1564947-1755997 GCA_002201625.1 Euglossa dilemma
GGGATCCCCCATAGGCCATGAATCGGGCCTGGCCCCCGATAATGGTCCCCTCGCTGCCCGGTGATTTTACATCCCCATTTTTTATGGAAAATCGAGCCAGTCTTTCGAACGAGAAGGTTCCCGACTATAATTTCTCTATTTAGACGATGTAAACTTGGAAATTTAATTTCCGAGGAACGCCCATAGGCCATGAATCGGGCCCAATCCCCCTATCTTGGTGATTTTTCCTTTTTCTTTTCCACGGAAAAGCAAGCCAGCTTTTCGAAGATAAAGGTTTCCGTCTGTAATTTCTCCAGTTCGATGGTGTAAACTTGGAAATTTAATCTCTGGGAACTCCCATAGGCAATGAATCGGGCCCGACTCCCCTGTTCTAGTGATTTTTCCTTTTACTCCTCCGTTTCCACGGAAAAGCTAGCCAGCCTTTCAAAGATGAAGGTTCCCGACTCTAATTTCTCCGCTCCGACGGTGTAAACTTGGAAATTTAATCTCCGGGGAACCCTGTACGAAGGATGAATCGGGTGCTGCCCCCCTGTCTCGTGTTCTCCCGATTTCTCCACGGCTGCGTTACAGAAGGAAACGAAGAACGCGATATTATAATCGGATTTCGGTTCCGGGAAATTGATTCGGGACCGGTTTCACCAGTATTCCGCACACCATCGATACATCTCTCTCCTCTCTCTCTCTCTCGTTCGGATTGCTCGCTGGAAAAGCCATCGCGGAGCACAATGGCGCGGGAGATTAAACCTTGATGGACATCGCGTTACGTAGTTTTTAAACGAACAATGCGTGTATTCTTTTTGTTTTATTTTTTTTTTTTTTCGTATTCTTTTTCGGAGAAAACATCGCGTATCGGCGATAAAGTGTTTATTAACCCTTGGCCAAACGCTCGCATTCCGTTCTCGCGTTTGAGCATCGGATTATGGCAGTTCGTAAGCTTGGATTTTTTCTCTCTCTCTCTCTTTTGTCCCCCCGAGGTGACTCGTCTTTGTAGTGAATTTTTTAAACAATGCTCGAGCCTCCGGAGAGCGTTTTCGCGTAACGACCCGGCGTTGTTGAGGTTAACTCTCTGTGCGAGTGGTACGAAGGCCTGGTGCAGAGGCCATCTTGGTTATGGGACGCTATGCATTTCATTATATCTGCGTAATTTAATACACCACCAGAGAGATTGAATAAAGAATTTTCAAATGTCTCGCGGATTAAAAATTCTGCCGGATTAAATGGTTATCTCTACTCGAGCTTTCGTCTCTGGCAGTCTCGTATTTTTAGAATTCGGGAATAATTTCGCTACTGGACTGCTTGTTGCTTTTAAAAATCAATTTTAACTATTATACCATCGAATTGTCTAAAATTCCAAGTGTTTTCTTGTCGAATAAAAATTCTGTATGATTAAATAGTTATTTCTATATCACGTTTCGTATTTTGCAAAGTTCGAAGGCTAACTTTCTTTATTTGCGACCAAAATACGCAATTACTCTTCACTACAATCACTTCCTAAGAAACAAAAAGAATAAAAAAGAAACCGAGCAGAGAGTGATAAAGAGATTCGAGAACTTTTGAAAAATAATTTATTGCCAGAGGATTTGATCGAATAATTTTTTCACGCGTAAAATAAATATACAAATTACTCTGTTCGCGCGATAGCTAATGTTATCTCTTCGAATTCAACGGATATTTCTCCACGCAGTTTGGAAACGCCAGGAAAAAGTGTCGGTCGTGAGAAGCCCGTAACATTTCCCCGAGAACTCGGGGAATCACGATGAACGAACTGCCCCATACACTGCGGCTCTTTGAAAAAGCTCGAAGCAAATCAATCTTGCCGCAAAACAATCTCGAACTCGGTGGAAGAGGGACAAGAACCGGCGAGTAACCCTCTTCCGCTTTCGAATTCGAGCAACCCCTGCACAGGCCGGTGGCCAAAATCCATCGACCCTTTTCACCCTGTCGCGTCCAGGGTTGGTATGGAACGGTAAGAAGCTCGTTCGAAGCAACGAAATTTCGACCGGGGGTGCGAGGAAGCGAAGCGTGGACGAGGGTTAGGTTATCGCGTTCTCCAGCTGGGCCCGAGGCCAACCCCTCGCCGAGGCAATCGAATAACAACGGCTGGTGATCGAACAAAATTCCGATAGGCTAGATTTTGTTACCGCTTTCTCTCAATTGCAACCTATGGTTCCTTTCGCGTTTGATTCTCGATTCAGACCGATCTCTTGGGAGACGGAAAAGCTTCGAGGGTGAAGAAAATTTCAAATTTCGATTGGCAAGGAATTTTTGGAGAGTCAGAAATTCTCAAAACACGAGAAAGGCTTGAGTTTCAATCGAGATGGACTTTTGGGGGAATCAGAAGTCCTGGGAAAATGAAAAAGGTATGAGTTTTGATTTGGAAGGATTTTTTGGAGAGTCTGAGGTCCCGGGAACTTAAAAAAGGTCCGAGTTTTGATAGGCAGGATTCTTCGGAGAATCCGTAATACTCAGAACTTGAGAAGGGTTTAATTTTCGATCGAGATGAATCTTGTGGACAGTCAGAAGTCCTTAAAACTTTAAAAAGATCCAAATTTCAATTAGGATGTTGTTTTTGGACGATCTGAAACCCTCGGAAGCCAAGAAAATTTCGAGTTTCGATTGAAATGAATTTCCTAGAGACTCGAAAGTCCTGCAAACTAAAACAAGATCCGAGTTTCGATTAGAATAAATTCTTCGGACATTCGAAAATCCACGAAACTCCCAAAGTTCCGAGTTTCGCACTCCCATTTAGACCTCCACGAGTTAGCCGAAAACGGCTAATCCGGCATCGGATAGAGTTAGCGAATAGGAATATCAGCGAATTTCGGAAGTTACGCATAGTTATTAAGACACCTCGTTAAAAACATGGCGTTTCGTGGATTCCAGCGACGGCTGGAATTCCGGGAATTTCGCCTTCGCTTTAAAACAGCCTCGCACGAAGTAATCACGCATCCGTCATGCATGTCTTACGTGTGTCCACGTGTGGGTGGAGCTGGAAGTCGGTGTATCGAGCCGGGCGACAATCTGCGACTGGAGATGAGCTCGGGGCCGAACAACACCGCCGCCATTGCGACACGTTTCCGCGGAAATTTCCCAGCCAGATGGCACACGCTATCCCGAAATAATCTCTCGAAATTCAACGACGGGCTACGCTCGTATTCGGTCAACTCATCGACCTCGCCTCTTCTCGCGAGATGAAACCTCTGATACCACCTCTGGCTCGCGGAACTCCTCGATCAGACCGGGTCCACCCGAGTTTCCCGCAGAAATCAAAGCTGCTTTGCAATTTAATTTCTCCATTCCAGGAATCCACGCTCGAAATTTACCCGCGTGAATTTTAACCGCGTTTAACCGTTGACGCTACTGTATTCCCTCGTGCCTCTCTAATTCGTGGAGTTTTTCGAAGACATCTAGGACCGTTTTGGAAATTTTTTTCTAATTCGTCAGATTTGTAATCACGTCCTAAATAGATCGCATAGAGAACACAGTCGGTATGTAATTAGAATTAAAATTAGAATTAAAGAAGCAAATAGAACACGTCGGAACGAAATGGAGCATCAAACCGGAAACATCGCAAACTCTGTCGACACAGAACGAAAACAACCATCGAACGGAACACATCGAGAACACGATTAAACATCAAACGGATCACATCGGAATATTATCGACGGAACACGATAGGAAAGCAAATATAACCCACACAACGCGTCATCGACATCACCGCATCGTCAAATCGGTATAATAAAGCGTAAAACGCAAACCAGTGCACTCTATTATACAACCTAAGTTCTAAATATCTCAATATTTGTGCAATTCTGGTCCTTCGATCGAAACGTTAATACGATCCTGCGTCGCCTGTGGAAAATGATTTGAAAAATAGAAATACAAACGGGAACAGATATTCGGAGCAGATATTCGGAAACAGAGAAAACAAACTACTGGGTTGTTCGAAAAGTCATTTTGTTTTTTTAAAAATACAATTAGGTTCTCTATTGGGAAAAAACGAAATGACTTTACGAACGACCTAATACAAATAAGAGAAAAAGGTATTACGTATTCTTGTCATAATCTTTTAAGAAGAGTCACCTGCTGCTGAGAATAATCTACACGACAGAGCAGTCTAAGAGATTTGCTAATCGTTGCTACCCGTTGACAATTCGCATTGTTTGCAGTTGCAGCTATCGGCGAGGAAGATCTGAAAAGAGAAGTATTCAGCCGTGAATAACGATTCCGACGAAGCATCCATCAACGAGAGTAAATTAATTTCCTGGACCAAAAGATATTTAACCCATCGAGCCGTGAATGCTCGGGCGGCGAGCTAATTTTTCTTGGCCTTCACAGCCGGCAAGAGGCACCCTCGGCTGCTACTCTCCTTTCCCTCTCCCTCTCTCTCTCTCCTTCTCTCTGTTTGTCAAAATACTCCACCGGTTATGAGCGTTCCGAAAGGCTGCTACAGGCTCTTAAAACAAGCCCGATTTTAATTACAGCCATTAGGCTGGGAGCACGTCGCCGTTGGGAGCGGCTAAATTGTCCCATCGTCCGCGAGAAAACTGCAGGAATTTTATTACGCCGCCCCTTACGACGAAAGGAAAGCACAGAGAGAGAGGAAGAGAAAGAGAGAGAGGTCCACGACCGGGAGGGACATCGATAATTCGAGTTGGCGAGTTGCGAAGAAGCTGCAGCAACGGACAGTCATTTAGATAATGAATAAGTTTCGTCGAGTGAAAGGTTCAGCCCCTTCAGCCCCCAAAGAAACAGCGCGCCATTTTCTCCTCCCAAAACGAGAAACCAGGTCTCCCTTCGCAGGAAAATTTCGATGTTTAAGCCTCTCTCGCGATTCACGACGATAACTTTCATCTCTCCTAACGAAACAGCCCTTACTGGACCACCAAAACCCAGCAAAGGAACCACGCCATTTTGTCGCTCCGTCTTTCGAGTCTCCAATCCCGAAAATACGACACCATGCTCCCCGGAGAAGGAAAATTTTTCTGTTTCGGACCCTTTCGAAGTTCGGAGTGGCAAGTTTCCCGGAGCTGCCGTTAAAACGGTTGGAAACACAGAGCAAGAGACGAAGGGAACGGCGCGCCATTTTGTCGCGGAACCTTTCAAACCTGCCACGCGAAAAATACGAAACGAGGAGTTCTTCTGAAGACGGGAAATTTCTACGTCTCTTTCGAGAATTCGGGGAAAGTTTCTCTTAGCGAAAGGTCGCCTCGATGAAAGATCACGGAGAGAAGGAGGAAACGGGTGGCGTTTGGTCGCGAAATATTCGCAAGTTTTGCCCATGTTCGGGGCCCCTCCGTTGTTTCGCTTGGAATCACGTTGAACAGCCTCTTTCTGACACTCGTTCCGTTTTACAACTCGGCCATCGCGTAATCTAAATTCCACGCGAACGGCGCTTAGGGCAACTTCGTCGCGGCATAATGCAGGCTTATCGCAAGTTAAACATGCCGGTTTATGGGCCGGGGATATCGCCTGCATGAATTTCGAGCAACTTAGGCCGCTGGTGGCTCGGACTCGGAATGGTCCGGCCCCGTAATGACTAAGTCGCGGAATAGTTTATGCCTGTCGTAACTCTGAACCGGAATGGACCTGGTCCATCACCGGCTCCGGCTTAGAATACCCGGTTAGAACCGAGGAACGGTCCATCTTGGACTCGCGGAGTTCACAATGGCCAGATTCGCCTAAGCTCGGCTTAAGTTCTCCACAGCTTCGACCTGTCGCAGCAGAAACTTCCCCGCCGCCAGGTTGCAATTTACATTTATCGCGTATTAAAAGCGGAACAACATTCGCCGCGTTTATCTCGCGATAAAGACTCGAACAAACTTTCCCTCCGATTTATACAATACACTTAACGGAGGAACGTTTACTGCCCCAGGCAATCCGTTTATTTCCCGATCTTTCCGTTCGGTTACCTCCACGAGGAGAAATTAATCACCGACCGAGTTCCGGCTACCGATTCGCGTAATTCCATCGGAAACCTATGCGTTTCGCTCTTTCCCGATTTCGCGTTTAGCGAAATTACGCGCAATGTATCCGTTACACGGTTGGAAATTTTAGCGAAATTACGCGCAGCGTGTTTGTTACGCGCTGGAAATTTCGCGCTTGGGTTAGCGATTTGTTTCGAGTTCGTTGTCTCGAGGAGAAATTCGCGAAATTTTTCGCTGCTTCTTTTACGAATGATTCGGAGAGTTTGAGCTTCGTCCAAAGTTGCAAAATTACGCGCAATGTATCTGTTATGCGCTGAAAATTTCGCGTTTGTTTAACGATTTGTTTCTAGTTCGTCGTCTCGAGAAGAAATTCGCTAAATCCTTCGCTGTTTCTTTCAGAAACGATTCGAAGAGTTTGAGATTCATCCGAAGTTGCAAAATTACGCGCAAAGTATCTGTTACGCGCTGGAAATTAGCGATTTGTCGTAAGTTCGTCGTTTCGAGGAGAAATTGGCGAAATTTTTCGCCGTTTCTTTCAGGAACGATTCGGAGAGTTGGAGATTCGTCTGAAGTTGGACGAGTCGGTCGATAATTCGCGGGGCCGAAGCGAAGGATTTGAAATGATCGGTACCGCAATCCTTGCGGACAGTCGGGCGTAATCTCGGATCTCGATTAAATCGGGCTCCTCTTATTTTTCTCGAGCCGGCCGCCGCTTTTTGCTCCCTCGTTTTCGCGCACGATCGCGCGTAACAAAGTACTCGACCGGATAATGAAATTCCGAGTTCGACTCCGGCTGGAATCACGGACGACACTTGCATTATTAACGAACGGAATTAAAGATCGACCGGGGGGAACGGCGAACGGCCGAGGGAAGTAAATCACCGGGCTCTGCAGTGATTTCCTAACTCGGATTCTTCCGAGAGGAATCGAAGGGTGGAAGAATGGCAGCTGGGAAAAGGGTGGATCAAATTTTTAGCACGGAGTATTCGTCCGAGAAACGTATCCAGAGTTATTCGTCACTCCGAGCCACCCGGAATCCTAGTTTCCCAGAATTCCTCTGGTCTAACGATCGCGTAGAGAATTCTCGAGTTGCAGTATTGTTTCAAGAATCCTATTTCGCGTTATTTGTTAATCTGGGCGATCCAGAATTTTAATTGCCAAGGGTAAGGAATGGGAATAGCAATTCTGATAATTCTAGGTCTGATAATTACGCATGGAATTCTCAATCCATAATCTTGTTTCAGGAATCGTATCCGGCGTTGTTTGTTAATCAAAACGATCTAGAATCTTAATTATGAATAATAAACGGTCGAAATAACTGTTCCAGTAATCTAATAATCGCACAGAGAATCCTCGAGCCACAGTCTTGTTTCAGGAATCCTATTCCGCGTTATTTGTTAATTTAGGTGATCCAGAATTTTAATTGAGAAGAATAAAGAATGAAAATAGCATTTCTAATAATTCTAAATAAAGTTCTGAATCCACGTTCCTTTTTTACGAATCACAGCATATATCCCTCGTCAGAGAAAGCCCAGAATCGCGAGTTGCCAAGAAAACAAACGACAAAACCGAAACGCGAGTAATTCTATAAACCCAGTAATCGCGGAAAACACTGTTAACCCTTTGCGTTCCGAATTACGTATCAATTTTGTTCCTAGCAGCCCGTAACGCTTTCGAATATTTCATTTAAAATTTGCATCGTCAAAAGAGTATGGCAATTTCAATAAACAAAGGAAGAAACAAATTCTATTGTTGTATTTTATAATTTTCAATTATATCTCTCGAATCAATTTCCCGGGAATGATGTCTAGTCACCCTGAAGGTAGAACCGGAAAGAGAGGAAGACACAATAGTCCTCGCAGTGTCTAGGAAGTGCTTAGAACTGCAAGTGACCTGGTCGAACGAAAGCCGCGAAATTTCCCAATTTCCTGCGAGTTGGTTGTCCTATCGGAGAGAATCGAACGGTTAGGTTAATGGCCACGGCCTTGTCTTATCAGACGACATTGTTCGCGGAGCAATTAAACCCAGCGATGGCTGTCCGTCTCGCGATTGCAACACGCGGAATCAGCCAACGTCGAGGACTTCCGTCGTTCAAACCTCCTCCAGGAGTAAATCAACCCGGGATATGCGCGCGTCTGGATTAATTCGATTAGACGTGCCTGATTTGACTGACTCCTCGGACTAATTTACCTCTCTCTGCCTGCTCTTTCTCCCGGCTACTAGTTCCACGTCATCGAGATAGATCGGGCCCGATGATCAACGTCTCAGATACGTCGCGGAACCTGGCCTGACAGGAAATTTGTTCCACGTCCTGCGATATTCGGGATGGATGCTTATGGCACGTGTTTCTCCCTTCGAGATCCTTGATAACGTCCAACCAACGCGCAGCCATAACCACGCGCGTCTTGTCAACGACAGTTCCTGAAAACCTCCACGTTTTCTCCAATTTCCAGGCTCTCTGGGTCGAAGAACCTCGTAGATCGATTAATTCCTGGAATATATACGTAGGATCGTATTTTCGAGGAGCGAATTGACTTAAATAATAATAGCATACTGGAGTAGAAACTGAACTGACAACGGACTAACACTGATTTTCGACTCTTCATAAAAACCGAACCAAAACTCTTACTGAACTGCTTCTCAAAGATGAAAACTAAACTAATTGCTAAGTATCGGGGGAGAAGGAACCGACTCGGACAATTTTCGGAGGTGCTTGTGTATTCTTTCTTTTCCGAAAATGAAAAGATGAAGATGAACATTGATTCTTAAGTCACAGTAGGCAAGAGTAAGATGTTTGGGAACCTTCCCTTGCCAATTAGGTGCTTTTAGTGACCTAATCTAGTCCTGGAAGAGTCAACCAAATCGATCATCGTCCAACAGTTCGAGAGATCCGAAGATTACTCTCTGACAACTCCGATCTCTGCCACCCGATAGATCCTTAATTCGCAAAGTTTCATCCCGTCTCAATCTTCCGCGTTATTTATTAATTATTATCAATTATTCCCAGTGCTGGTTAATCGTTCGAACCCTCGAAACGCTGAACCTTGTAAAGCCGAACAGTGGCGAGGCTTGTTTCATCGCGAGATGGATGGAAACTCGGCGGAGCCCGACGAACGGCTAAGCTCAGGCGGGTGAATCGAGCGTCGTGAAATATTTCCATGCCAGCCTCAAGTGTCCCGTTCCTCGATGAATACGCAATTTCGGAATTAATTAAGGGCCAATGGACCTCGGGCGACCGGAGGCTGTGCAGCTGCGGCGTTGTTTCCAAGTGGCCGCCAGTAAATCCTTCGCCGTTCGAACGCGCGGCGCGATTTTCCGGAATCCCGCGAATTTTCCCGCAGCTGATCGACGTTAATTAACATTTGTACGTCTGAATCGGGAACAAACGAGCAAGCGACCGGCCGATGAATTCGATTAATTCCCGGGGACGGTTTCCTATCTGGCGTTAATTAATGAATCGGCCGCGCCGAATGGGAAATCCATTTGGAAGAAACTGCCGCCGGATAAATCCGCGAAAACGGCCCCCCTCGGGCCCCCTGCTCCTCTGCCATTTCCTTTTACATTCCCGATCAACAAACAGGGGATATCGAGCGATACCTCCGATTGTTCGATCGACAATGCATTTCCGTTTTCTCTCCTCCGGCATTTTCTCCCTCTCCGGTATCGATATGCTCGGGTCTTGGAAAATCGGGATAAATCGACGGGTTTGCCCGGGAAAGGGGAAAACTCCGGCGGCCAGGGCCGGCGGACAATTAACTCTCGGCCGGATTTTCCAGCAATTTCCCGGCTGAATTAATCACTGCTGTGCCCGGTATCAACGCTCGAAATTCAGAACGGCGCCGGTTAAACGCGATTCCGAGACGTAATTGCCGCGAGCCGGATAGATTATGCGACTATCCTACGCGGCCAGGCTTTATTACCACTCCGGTCCCTCTATACACGCGCATTGATTTTATCGCGCAGCCAGCCTAGTTTCATACCGCTAACCCAATTTACCTCCGGATCCGGGCCTCGTCTCTCGTTACACACCCGTCTTCCGCCTTTGCACGCTACTTTCCCAACGATTCAGCCGAGAAGAAACGGTATTTCTACGCGTTTCACCTTTAGTTCGTAATTTTTCGGGTTTGCGAGAAGAATACAATTATTTTTTGCTTGCCCACTCTTGCGACGATCTGGACCTGTTAGAGGATTTATCGCTAAGGCTACCTAGCAAGCCTTAGACTGAGATATTATTTGAAGAACGAAGCGTGGTATATATACAGGAATCGGAAAGTTTATCGAGGACGTGCGAAAAAATCCCCGAACCTCCTGTAACTTGGAATCCAGCTGATAGCGAAGGTGAAAACGGTGAGAACGGTGACAGTTTATACCCCTTTTCTCATCCCATAATTCCTAGATTTAGGAATTATATTCTTAGACCCTAGGCGAGTCGATGAATGATGAGTATTAAATTTCAAGAACCTAACGCGAAAGGAATTGCAACTTCTAAATTGCTAATAAAGAATCTCCATACTTCGAGATACCAATGCATTCTCAAAATTAAACCCTTTCGTTCCCAAAATAAAATAATTTCTCCGCGTGTTTGATACCTAAGGGTCACGTCACGTCAAAAAAGAAAGAGAATCGCGTATTAATCGACCACGTCAATATCGCGAAACATTTTCACACCCGATTATTCGCTGTACTCTAACAAAAGAGTGAGAAACGTGGCAAAATTTCAACCCTCCTGAATTGATACCTGGAAACGCTGTGATACGACGGTACGCGTGGACGTAACTCGGAAGAAACACGTAGCTGGGAGGGTTTAATCGGGAGAAGAGACGTTGAAGGCGCGAAGAAGCAGTTGATGAAGCGGTGTCAGGGCAATTCACGGCGAAGTAGCGAACAGGGAGTTGTCTTTGGTGAGCGAGCTGCTTGTTGCTCTTCTGCCCGAGGAAGTTCGCGCTGTAGGGGTTGCTGGGTAAACTTGCCGCAGTAAGAGGACTTAGGGTCCTCGCCGATCGGCGGGTATCGGGTAATCGTGGAAAACATCGGATCTCGCCGTGAATTTCCACCGGCAACACCGAGATCGATCCTCCGCTTTTCCCGGATAAATCGTTCCGCCGTATTTCGCCATGCAAATCGCCGGCTTTCCATTGTCGCGCCAGTTTAAACGAGGTCCCTTAACGTCCAAGAATATTCCCGGTTCTTCTTTAATTCGACCATTTGTAGGTATTACCGGGTCTTTCCTCGCGCCGAGTTCTTTCTCGGTTTTAATAAACTCATCCCCGAGGATGGTTTGATAAGTTTTCTCAGGGAAACGCAGGAGGAAATATAATTTAGGAGCATTCGTAGAGGAGAATGTTGTTTTATGCAGAAGAGAAGTGAAAGAAGGTTCAAAGAATTCGATGATATTAATATTTTACGTTGCTCGGAAGACATCTGAATGGGGTGAGGGTTCGTTTCGGGATTTACGGAGTTTCTGATGCAATTTTAACGAGTAATTGGCAGGGGTATTTTCTTTAGCGATGGTGGTATTAATGCGTGTTAGGGGTAATGCGATTACAAGGACTTTGGAGGAGAATCGAAGCTGCTGAACATCTTCCGGAGTGTGTGATAGATTGGCAGTTGTTTCAAGATTAGAGGAATATTTCTCGTATTTTTTACTATGAAAAAACGTACGCGATACAACAAAATTAGCCCGTGATATATTAAAGTTTGGAAATATTCTCGGAATACTTTTAACGTTAAACGTATCGGAGTTTTGAACATACCTATTCTTACCACGAGGGGTACGTAAGGTAGATAAGGAATTTTTCGCTATAAAAAGTAAGCCACGAGAAAAAGGAAAAGCGAGAAATTGAATAATCGGATGATATAAGAATCTACAAAGAGTGAAACGAGCGAAATAAATAAGGATAAATGTACGATTTTAAAGTAAACGCTTGGTACGTTCAGCGTTGAAATATTTCCAGAACACTTGCAGGATATTTTCCGAATATTTTCGAAGACGCTTTCAGGAGACTTTTAGAATATTTCCAAAACACGTATAGGAAACTTTCAACGAACAACAAGCTGTCTAAAAGCAAGCTTGGAAAGTCAACGAGTAAAAACTCTAAACCAGATTGTAACCCTGGAACGCGGAGAAATTCGTGAAAAGGTACGGGAAAAAAAAAAGTTCCTGTTTAGCTAGGCTGCTCGATAAGCATAATCCAGCTGGCAGAAAGGCGAGACGCGGCGGAAAACGGGCCTAGGAAAATTATCTGGCTGCCGATGAAGTCGAAACGCGACTGGAAGGTAACGAGGGAGCGAAACGAGGTAACAGGATCGTTCCGATAGGATTTTGGCAGGGAAAATCGCCGGGTAAACCGAGAGGCGGGCCGTCGTCTGGTTCAAAGCGACGCCATTCACTGGAATAATGAAGCGACCGGCGGAGAAAATATAACGAGGCCTCCCGTGGCGGGGGGTTCGATCGCGTGCCACGTGAAATTATGACAGCCAGGGCCGAGGAGTAAAATAGAGCGATCGATCACCGGCGGGAAATCGGGGGAAATCTTGAAGGAGCGCCGTTGTCGAAGGTTCGTTCCGGTCGTCGATCGAACGTGACGGGAATGAAGTCGCGGCTAGAATCGGTGGATAAGCTCCTTTCGGTATATCCACTCCGATTTTTCGTCCCGGCGAAACCTTTCCGTGGATTAAACCTCGCGACCTATTGTCCCCCTCTTCCTCATCTCCCGGGCTTATCCGAAAAAAACAGATGTCTAACTGATAATTTCATCGGTCGATACAGGAATCGTGGTTTATATTGGGTCGTTCGGAAAGATATTTTGTTTTTTTTTCTTTTTCTTTATACGGCTTAAGTGTGAAGCTAGCTGTGAAAAAATAAAATTATCTTCTGTTGAGAAAAACGAAATTACTTTCCGAACAACCTAATACATATGATTCTCGATGTTACCTCGATCGTTTCGATCATTCTTACACTAGAAATTGTTATGTTTACCGTGGAATATCGATTAACTCATTTGCATCTTCGTTCTGAAGAGTCTTTTAAGCCTTTGATCGAAGTTAAGCGTAGCGAACAAACTCTTGTTTATGTTTCATTCAAAAATTATACGCACTCTAAAATAAAATCATTTTATACGACGCTGTAAAATAAATTATTTTTGTAGGTAGTTGCACGGTAAATAAGAGTTATTGGGTGCGGATTATGCAAATGAGTTAAGGCGGCAGGAGAGTTTGACAAAATATAGCGATACATTAAAGAAACATCGAAGAGAAGCTAATCGCTTGATTAATAGAAGCTTTCGCGACTTGTTTCAGCATATTATAAGCTGTGTAAAACAATATCGAGTTTAAAAAAAAGTCTCTCATATATCTGTGTGACATCCGTCATTTGGAAGTAATTTTTTTCCAATATTGTCTTTCGGTGTGCAGAATTCCAGCCAAATGGGATTAGTGACACGAAAAAATCACATAGGGCACGAAACAATAACATGTTATCTAGGCATTGACATTCGCGCGTTTCATTTTTCTGAAAATTAACAAAATGCCACCTATTTAAAGTCGATGTATCGAATTTTGACGAAATCGAGGAATATAGAGGATGGATCATCTGATTAATTTTCGTTCCAACAAAAATCGAGTTAAGAAACGTTGAATCTCCTACTTTCACGCGCGATTTGAGATTTTTTCCGAGATTCCACGGAAGAAAAAGGAAAAGAAAAGGAACCGCGACAGTTTTCCATTTGCATATCGAGATACACACTGAAACTTTTACCTGGGGAAAACAATGGCGCCTAGTTTTACCCTACTTGCCGCTACTTTCGAAGATACTCGGTAACTTATTCGCATTTCTCACGCCTATGTCGCCGGAGTTACGGCTGTGCTCTCGAGTTTCAAACTTTCCGATTAAAAGAATGGAAACACGGAGAATTCCGCGTGACAGCGAAAACATTTAGCCGTGACAAAAGATCGGTCGCGATAAATACGATCTTCCAACGAGTGTTCTAAAATATCCCGGTGTAACGACACGAGAAACTTTCACTCATTCCTGGCATTCGTCCCTATCGAAAACATTTCTTACGCTCCTTTTGGGCCTCTTGTCGCTTTAATACACCCTGGGGTTAGTTCAGGGACTCCTGACACTCCTATTCGTTCAGGGCCATACTCGTCCCACCCCACGAAAGTTCAACATTGTTGTAATTATTCAAAGAAAATAATACGCGCGGCGTACAGGGAAGTAACTGTATTCGGTAATATAGTAACCAGGTGTATAAACTTTATTCGAGATGAAATAATTTACTAACGCGGAGACCAAAGTTACGGTGTTTAAAACTGTAGCGTTCTATATCTAGGTGACGACTAAAATAGCAGGTCCTTTTAAACGAGAGTCCCGAAGGTCCTCGGGACCTAAAAGGTTCCATGAGCCCTATTCCATCGTTGCATTTTTCGCACGATTTACAACAAACATATTTTTTCTTATGAAAATATTCCTTTTGGAATAAAACAGTCTTTCCACATTTTCGACTCGTTTTCCACGTAGTTGCCAATTCGATAACAACCCATGTATTTTTTTTTTAAAACAATCGGATATTTTCCGCCAGGTAAAGACTAATTTAAAGATAGGAAGAAACCGATGCAGGATGAACCACTGGGCAAAACAGGAGAATTCTTGCAAATTAACCCGCGGACATGGCGACCGGATAACGAAGGCCGTGGAGGCTGAAACGAGAGGCCTAAAATCGATAGATCGAACGGCGGAGAACGGATCGATGTCGATTATCGCGGGGAAGGCCGGTTCGGATGTGGATTTTCCAGGCCGTGCCGATGATGGAAACGATCGACGAGGCCCTTGTTAACTCGGTATCGCGGCTGGATCGATAACGAGTCTTCGAATTCACGGGCCGAATACACGCAGTTAAGCTAATCGTAACGTGTTTGCCGATATTACGCGCCGCGCTTGTCCCGGCGAATTATTTTATTGCGCTTCCGGGAACCCGACCAGCCCTTATTTGCATCGAACGTTCGATTCGGATAGCGCCGGCAGAATGGAACTCGTTTCCGCGATAAGAACGTAATTATAGTCGCGGCAAAAAACAACCTTTAATAAGGGCACCGGGAAAAAAGTAATCCGGGCATCGGCTGGAATTATTATTGGTATTACAAACGTTTGTAAGTAGCTAAAAGTCTCTTGAATTTTCACGTTAGCTGAAAATATCTTCTAATATTCCCAGTTGCAATTGTTTGTTAAATATCCGCTTTTATTTCCTGGGAATAAGAATTGTATTTCGTAAATCGGATAAACACCGAGTAGCGTTTTAATTATGTATATAGAACGAAGCGTTCTACTTTATCGACTTAGTTTATTACAGATGACGCAGTTGAGTTCCAGACTAGAATTCTATACCCTAACTTAATTATCATCGAGTGGATTAAAGTGTAAAGGATTAGAAAGATAATTTCTTAAGTTCTAAGCGCATCGATAACCAAATAAAGGAAATTTGTTTCTTATTTGTAGGTTCGTATACTTTCACTCACCACTTAGTATATCCGCTTAGATGCTTCGTTTTCTCGTTAGACGGGGAAATTCTTCGTTAAACGGAGGTTACTCCGAAAAATGGTAGACCACAGGAGATTGCTGGAGTCAGGTGCCGGACATATTGCCCCAACGAACCGGTTTATCCGCTTTAATGCGCCGACCAGCACGTTTAAACGGTCCCCGCAAAATCGCTAGGCTCCTTTTGTTGCAACGAGCAACGCGGTCTCACCAGAAACTGTCCTATCGTGAATCGGATTAAGCAAATCCGTTTTCCGGCACCGACCTCGAGAAGCTCCCACCACACCGCAACCAGCTTCGGGTACAAAGGGGTGCTGGTATATAGTCGGAATGGTCCTCGAGATCGTCGATTCATTATGCTGTCCAACGTACACCTCAACTGGATCAATTATTTCTTAGAAAATTACTCTGCCGTGTTAATCGGGAATTTCATTCGATAAAACGAATATTATTCGAATTTTTCTTTATCGCGACATAAAATATTCAGTATTAGTTGAATATTAAAGAAAAATTCAATATTAAAGACAAAACGACATTCTAGGAATTATTCTACCAGAATTCCAAGAAAAAGAGGGGAAAATGATTATCGCGACATAAAATAATCGGTATTAATTCGATATTAAACATTAATTCGATATTAAAGAAAAAACGACATCCTCGGAATTATACAATCAGAGTTCCAAGAAAAAAAGGGAAAAATGTTTATCGCGATATAAACTATTAAGTATTAATTGGATATTAAAGAAAAAATGACATCCTCGGAATTATTCTATCAGAGTTCCAAGAAAAAAAAGGAAAAATATTTATCGCGCCATAAAATATTCAGTATTAATTCGATGTTAAAGTCGAAACGACATCCTCGGAATTATTCAACCAGAGTTCCAAGAAAAAGGGAAAAAATATTTATCGCGACATAAAATATTCGGTATTAATTCAGTATTAAACTTTTTTCCCTTTTTTTTCTTGGAACTCTGGCAGAATAATTCCGAGGATGTCGTTTTGTCTTGTCTGAATCAATCTTTCCCGCGTCGTTCACGAGGAATTTTCCCCTCGAATGTGTCCATCAGAAGTATCTGCTTCAGGTACGGCTTCCATCGTCCTCTTTCATTCTTCCGAGTCTTTTCCACCTCGCCGATCTGTCTTTATCGCTGCGAAGGAAATTCCTCCTCTCTACTTACGACACGGGGGGATTCCACTGTCACGGTGTAGACTTACCCTCTCTTCTCTAAAGAATTCATCCCCTTTTTTCCTCCAGGATCTCAATCAATTTCCAGCATTCTCTCTCTCTCTCTATTAAAACCTCCGTCCATCACCTCCAATTTTACACACCTTCTCGATAATCATTCCAATCGTTTCCTCGCAATTTTCCTGCTTTTACGTCATATTTCGTTATTAATTACAACCTGGGATTCTTTTTCTTCTTTTTCTCGTCTCGTATTCCCCAATTTTTCGGTAGAAAATCAGAAGAAAAGCTCGTGTGAAAATTCTGAGTCCAAAGCAGGGCCCACGATATATCGACTCGCATATTTCAATCTCGTTATCGGTTATATCTTTCTATTTACGCAATCACCGACCAATTTTTCTTACTCTCGGTATTCATCCTTCTCCCTTTCTCGACATTCAGCTCGAAAGTTATCAAAAATGTGCCTACCGACCAATCGGGGAGTCCCCCGTGTCCACCCGACGTGGGAATTTTTGCAAAGCAGGGTGCAGACTGGCAGGAGAGAAAATAAAACGCCGTAAGATTGTACAGAGACGTCAGGCCTGTCGGGGAAGAAAATTTTGTCGCATTGTTCGAGCGACACCGGTTCTCAAAGGGGGCGAAGTGGAAAGTTCCGAAAGGATCCCGGCAGGAAGCCGGGGGCGAGAGAGTGGCGAGGCTCTGTTTCGCATCATCTCCGCGACGATTGCAAGAGCTTGCGTATATCGGAACCGCCCATGGGCCCTTTTATTTTTACGTCCTCTCTCTATTACTCCCGGCTATTCCTCGCTCTAGGCCCTCGCTCGTCGCGACGCCCCTTCCAGACCCCAGATGGTGCCCCGTTATAGTATAGTCCCACGTCTTCTCATCTCTCTTCCATTCCCATTCGAAAAAAAAAAGAATAAAATTGAATTTTCTCCGTATGGAAAAGATTTTCGAGTAAACGATGAAATTAACAGAGGAAATTTACCAAAAGTGCCGAGAACTATCTAGTTAATCCTAGGATGAAAGAGACTCCTGAGAAATTCGCTTTGCTTTCTTCCACGATTGCTGAGAATAAAATTGAATTCTTTCCGAGTGAAACAAATTTTTAAATAAGCGATAAAGTAAAGGCAGCAAATTTACCAAAGTTCCTGGAAACGATCTCATTTATCCAGAGATCAAGAAGACTTCTGAGACTCTCGCTCTCGCCATCTTGACACCTCTGACTTCTTCGTCAATCGTTAAATACAAATTTGAATTCTTTCCGAACAAAACAAATTTGTAAATAAGCGATAAAACGAAGGGAGTAAATTTACCAAAGTTCCTGGAAATAATTTCGTTGTTTCAGAGATGAAGAAAACTTCTGAGACCCTTGTTCCTACCATCTTGACACCTCTGACTTCTTCGCCAATCGTTAAAATATAAATTTGAATTCTTTCCGAACAAAAGAAATTTGTAAATAAACGATAAAATGAAGAGAGCAAATTTACCAACGTTCCGGGGTGTGGAGAAGCCTCCGGAGACCCTGTCTTCCGCCATCTTGACACCTCTGCCATCCCCGGCGACCGCCGAGGGTGGATAATTATTTAAACTCCCATTTAGCTGGGAAATCTTAATCACCGGGAAAGCTATTTTCCCCGATCGTGCTCTTGCCTTTGTATCAAACTTCCGCAAATATTTATTCACCGAAGCTGGAAGTTGCTCGAAGGAGAAGACGAAGAAACGGGTTGACGGAAGATCGTTCGGGTAGATCCGGCGAGCTTCGTTGGTTAATTCACCAGCGGCGGCGATTAATGTAATAATGTGATCCGACGGCCCTTAACGGTCTACTCTCCCGGCCTCGAGGTACCATTATGAAATCTGCGTGCAATTTTCCGTGTGCATGGAAGAGAGGAAGGGAGAAGGGGGGATCTTAATTACAGCATTGTTCGCGGGACCCTCGCGGTCTGCTGAATCTGTCGCGATAGAATGTTTCCATTCGTTGGAATTAATCGCGCGATCTTGGGACTAATGGTCCCGGGTCTGGTCGTTTTAGAATCGACGAAAAAATGCCGGTTAGGTCAGCTACGGGTTAAAGGGGTACTTGGTTCGTTACGTGGAATAATGGGTAATTTGATATACCTGTAATGGGTACGTCTTTCGTGGTACGTTGTTGGATCCACCACTTTATATTATGTCTATATTATACTACATACTATATATTATATATATAATACAAAAATAAATATTATAATTAGCATATAATAATATATATATTATCTGTATTAAATATAGCTATTGTGTATTGCTACTAAATTTTATAGTTATTATATAGTATTAAAATATTAGGATGGAGAAAAAGAAATCCATTATTTTTATAATAATTTTAATTACAATTACAATTTTTATAAATTATAATCTTAAATTATAAAAATAATAGATTTCCTTTTTTCCCAACCTAATATATTATTATACGCTAATTATAATATTTATTTTTATATTACATCGTATTCGCGTGTTAATTACCTATTTAAGCAACAGGCGGATACATCAAAAATAAAAATAGGAAAATTATTTTCGCGATTCGTATGTATAGAATAAATTAATACCAAAATGAGAATTCAATTAAAACACGAATACTCTAATTATGTGATACGTGGACGATATCGTTTATTCTATATATTTTTATATTTTAATAAGGTCCTTGCTTATTTGTATTTATGTTCTTCTTTTTAGAGCGAAACCGTAGTGTACCGTGTGATAATATTTTATTACCATTCCGATGAATTTAATCAATTTGCCCGTGATATCTACATTTCCAGTCGAAAATCGGGCATATCGGGAAAGTTGGTGAAATTTGCGCAAGGAAAATATTAATAAACCGCAAACACCCCATCGGAGACCCGGCGTAATTTGCATTCCCTTAATTCACCCCCTAATTCAACTCTCAGCGTCGCTGTAAAGCGGAAACTGTTATATTTAGTTGTATTCATATGCTAATTACATACACCGAATAATTCTCCCTCGAGATAATTTCCATCTTTATATTAACTTAGCCGGCATGCTCTGAATAAAAATGATACCGCGCGTTTTTTTTCCATTTACTTCGCCTAAATGGAGGGTTAATATCCGACGCGATAATTTTTCACATCTCACACTCGGGTTAACGGAATTGATAGTCCGAAATATGCAAACTAACAATTTTCCGAACAAACGTAATTTCGACCGATTTAATCGCGACGGTAATTCCAATTTCAAATTAAACACCGAAGGTATCGGAAATTTCGTAAAATTCATAGAACGAGTTACTGATAAATTACAAAAAATAATAATTCGGCTAATAACATGCATAAACTCGAGAAACTCTCATCTTTCTTTTAATATAAGAACAATCACCCTAACACTTTCTATTTTCGCGAAATTCTTCATTTTAGCCAAAAATCGCGCTTTCTTCAAAAGACCCAAATTTTTCAAAAACCGAGGGTTGCAGACAAATTTCGTTTACAGAGGTAAGTTCTCCAAGAGTCACCCAATGTATATTACAAGTAAAAAATCGTGTTGCACTGTGTAATCTGAAATAGCAGAAATTAGAGTTTCACCAACAAGCCCAATTTAATCACGCCTACTTCGAATTCACCCCAAAAAATACGAATAAATTACACGCATTCCATCAACCATCCCCCAAATTTACGTTACCCAACTTCACCCCTAATTCGGGACGAGTCACGAGAGATCCACGTGGAATCCTATTCCGTGTCCTGAAAAAAGCTGCAACAGCCTTTCAACGACCCTAAAAGCAACTCTCCACCCCCGTTTGATTACTCTAACCCTATCGGAGCTGGACTCGGTGAAAACATGCTGGAAAAGGATTGTGATCCCGTGGTGGGGGGGTCTCGGAGGGGCCCCTGGCACGACGTATCACGGTGGTCAGCCAACCCCTTTCCACCCTCCGTTTTCCCGCTATAATACCACCCCTGCCTTTGTCGTTTATGGTCGTGCACGGTTGATCACGGGAATTTGCCAACTCGTTATTACGCGATCTCGCGAGTAACCACTTTTTCTCCTATACAGCTTTTCTTCCACCCCCATTTTGCCTCCACTCTCTCGCCTAATCTCGTATCTCCACGGGAATTATAACGATTTATGGGAATTTAGGTTTCGTTCATGTTTCCAACAGCATTCGTGATTTTCCTCGAGAAATTCCAGATATTTCGAAGCTAAGGAGAAAAATTTTAAGTTGTTACTGTTTTATATCGTTTGACGAAAATATTAACTCTTTGTTTCCCTATGTCGAGCGATGATTCCTCGTTTGTCGCTTGAAAATTGAAATATAAAACAATAGCGTAAACAGATCTGACATTTAATTAAAATTCGTTTCTTCCTTTATTTATTTAAATTGCTCTGTTTTTTAATGGAAGTAAATTTTAAATAACGTATTTAAAAGCGATAATATCTAATTAGACAGTGTAGCGATAATTTTAATGCGATAAAAATTCGAGCGAAGCAAGATTTATTTCCGACGGTCTAGATGGCAGGAGTCGAAGGAATTTCGCGTGTTTTTCGCGGGAAATTAATTCGGCGCGGGTAAGATTTATTATTCGGCTCTGGCGGTTTTTAATATTTCGCGGAGGCTGGAACGGAGAGGAAAATCGGAGAATTTCCACGGACACGAGAGTACTTAGCGCGGCGTCGCCGATTCTCAGACACTCCGCCACGGCTTGATCAATATCCGCGGAAAGAAATAGGTCGCTCTTATTTCCGGTCCCCGGTGATTCCATTTAAAGTTCAGACCGACGGTCTACGCCGGCGGGAAGCCTTGATTTCGCGCTTTATACGTCCATAAACCAACTTCCAAACGCCTTTCACAGGCCTATTATACTCTGCCAACCTCCATTACGATATTCTTATATTCCCCTTACCTTCGATACCGAGAAATCGTTTCAAACAATGTACCTCGTGGTCGTAGATCAAACTGACGGCCGTTAAGTCGGGTCTGTTTGAAAAGTTAAAGCAAACTTCCGTTCTTATGGTGAAGAAAAACGAAAGAGAATTAAAGTAGCGACCTATGATTCGCTGAGGAAATACTAGCTAACTCTGAAGTGCACTGTATTCTTTATTTTGTAATACGTTGAACAACGTGTTTACTTAAAGGAGCGTGTGTTGGTTTTTATGCGCGTATTACAAGAGTTGTCCTGATTCTCTTTCGTTCTTACAAGTTCCGGTCCTTTTATAAAGAGTTATAATTCGTTTGTACAATAACTCTATTATTCTAGGTATATGACGGTAATTCGTTAATTACAGAACAAAAATACCGTTTCAGGGCTTAAAATAAAGATTGAAAGGAGATTTTTATGCAAGAGAATTTTTGTTGTTCATACGGGAATACTTTGAAATCTCGAAATTGACAGCGAGGAGTTTGATTGGGATTTTAAACACAGAGAGATCGAGGAAAAAAGAATATTGAAATCCGTGGAAGATTGTTGGACTCTTGGAACTCTTGGGAATGAAGAGTGTCAAGATTTCGTAATTTGAGAATTCGAGGAGAAATTGAAATTCTATGCTCGATGGGAGAGAAACGAAAATTGGAGATCAGAGAAAGAAGAGTTTCTTTTTAAAGACTGTCAAGATTTTATAATTTCATATAAAAATCCCTTATTAACCCTTTGCAGTCCTAAAACTCGACATCAGATTTTATCTCGCGAGTTCCTTTCTCGTATGAAAATTACAAAACACAACGATGGTGTAAATAAATTTGAAATTCAATCGAATTTATTTTTTCCTGTATTTATTCGAATTGCTTTACTTTCTAATTGAAATAAATTTCAAACGAGACACGTTAAATAGGAGCTGTTAGTAACACAACTGAAGAATAAATAACAAAAAGAAAAATGAAAAATCTACTCTCTCTACGCGAATTTTTATACCCGTCCGAATTTCGAAACTCGGTATTGAAGAGTCTCGTAAAAATTCCGAAATATTTGCAACGAACCTTTTCATAAAAAACAGATTAAAAGTCTACTTCTGGATATATAAATTCTTTCAACCATCGACAACCCGATTGCGGAAATTAGCAAAAAAATTTATTTGCAACAATTTTTCCTCGCGATATCTCCGTGATGAAAATAAAGGAATATAAATAATTTTCAGTGGTTCCGATTGTGAAATCTAGCATCGAGGAATGTAATAAAAATTCGAAACTCGCGGGTGTAATAAAACGTATTCGCGCGGAAGCTCGGAGTTGAAAAAGAGAGGAGGGAGAAAAAGAGGTAAAGAAAATTGAAAATCAGAGAGAAATTTCCATCGGAGTAAGAATCTCTTCTCGACATACGAATCTTTTGTCCAGCCAGACCGTGGGAACCGGCAGCGAGGAGTCTCGTAAAAATTTCATTCTACGTATCAACGAATAATCAAGTCCCCTTTCACCGGAAATCAGCCAGGCCTGCAGCAATAAGAACAGGGCAGCGTGCAGAGAAAAATTCAGTTTGCCATGAAAGAGAGGGCCGGCGGGATATCGAAATTTCCCTATCGATTTACAGCGCTGCCCGTGAATCACGTCTCTCCGGAGACTCTGTTTTATTGTCTCGCCCCTCTCTCTCTCTCTCTCTCCCTTTGTCTCTCCCTCTCTTTCTCTCTGTGGATAAGCCGAAATTTGGATGGCAGAGGGAGATGTTGGAAGGAAGGATCTCGATCTCGGAGTAATCCGGTCGAACGTGGCGGAAATTTATGCCAGCCGCTGTCCGTTTTTCCGGCGTTTCCGGCGCTGCGCGATGCTCGACGATGCTCGCGATAAAAGCGTCAGGACGCTTCTCGTCACGGGCCACGGGAGAAAAAGGGGCGACGAGGCGGTGGCTGTATCTCCCCGAGAGCCGGTGCTCCGCGTTCTTTATCGCGGAAACGATGACAAAAGCCGGCCACAGGCTGGAACCTCGCGAAAAACGCGGCGAAAAAAGCTGGCAAGCCCGGCCCCTGGACCGGGCCCCAACCTTCCGATCTCGAATATATCGCGCGGAGGCAACGACTTTCGCCTAACTTCCTCGCTCTTTTGTTCCATCGTGCTTTTCCCTCGTTTGTTTCTCCCGTGGAACAAAAGACACGAAGAAGCGGAACGGCTGCATGTCGCGTCTCCTCGAGATGCCGTTTAAACCTTCCCGCCATTTTCCCAGACGTTCATCGCTCCACGTCGCAGAGTTATTCGCTTTCATTCTTTACGGCTCGCTTTTGTCGCGGAAATCTACTCCCTCTGGTATCCGAAATGAAATTTTCCACGAGGAGCTTTCGTCTCGGGGTTGTGTATGGGTGAACGGAATGGGATTAATCCCAGGCTCGTTATTTAACTCTTTCGCTACTATATCTATCCACCACGGGTGACTATGGTCACCTGTAGTACCGGTGAGACCCACCATAGCGAAAGGGTTAATCGGAAATTTGAATTACATTTGGTCCTGCTCGGCTGAGTGTGCCACGTGTGACTTAAGTTTAGAAAATTTGTCTCTATTGATTAAACGTTTGCCGACCGACTAGGTTATTCAACTGTTCGAAATTCTGAATATATAATTCAAAGTGTCTCCCAATGAAATACCCTATAAATGGAATTTTATTCGCTCATCGGGAGAAATTACAATTACCCGACTAAATCGAAGTCTGAACGCGATAATCGTTCGCCGAGTGAAATAAAATTAACCCCTCGACATCGATTTCGTTGACGGGCACTTCTAAAAATTCCCCGCCGTTCGAAACGTATTTAAACGTCTGGAATAAAACCGGCAAGAGTCCAGAGATATAAAGATAAATCGGAACGAAAATGGCAAAGATATTTGGGGAAATTCGTGGACGAGAGGAATGAGAGGAATTACGAGGGCTATAAATCTAATACCGTCGATGGAAACAGCCGACTCTATTCCGTTATCTTGTTAAAAGTTTTGAAAGGGAGGGAAGCGAAATCGTCGCCCGTAGACCGCGAATAGGATTGGTGAAAAAACCGGAGCAGAATCTTCGGCTCGATAAATTCCGAGCTGTCAACGGGGTAGATTGCTAACCTACTCGCTAACTTCCAACCTGACGTCGATCTGCAACTCCGATCGAGCTGCCCTTTGGAAACGGAGTCGGGACATCGCCGAGAAAGTGCAGAGAAACTTGGAGGAGGGTGGACCTACTTCGAAGACTCCGCGTGCCATTGTGAAGGCAGGTACTCTGATTCAAACGACGCTCGAGTTGCTATTGTCGTAGCTGGTTTGATGGTCGGAACAATTACCAGTCCACGTGAAATTTCCCGATCTGAACTTCGGCAAGAAAACTGTTTGCGTTTATAGGAATTACGTCTATTTATAGTAGCCGCGTTAGAGGGAAATTACACGCAGTGGTTGTTTCTTATGTGTATTAAATTTATTGTTTTCCGAGTGTACTAATTGGTCGAGACCGTTGGATCTTTTCGGACAATGATGACTCGTTTGTTGGGATGTACGAGTGATTATTTAGGAATAGTAGGCTTTAGATATTAAAAGAAAAAGTAGACGTAGAGTTAAAGATCAAACGTAGAAGAGATGAAAAGCAAAAACAGAGCAAAAAAGAAAACATCAACATAGAGTCAAGAATGCAGTTTATCAAAGCTTTACAAGAGCTTCCACAACGAAGAATCGAGGAACAAGTATAGCTAGTTTCAGAATTGATCGAAATAATCAACGTAAAATCAACGATCAAACGTAGATAGAGTCGTTAAGGGTTGATCCCAGTGAGAGACTGATAGAAGACAGACAGAGTGACCTATAACGAATTAAAAGTGAAAGACACGACGAGAGGCGAGGTGAGAGTGAAGGACCGTGAAAAAAGTCACGAGTCCAGAATGAAACACATCCAGAGATGGCGGTGGAGGATCCAGGATCAAACGCGGCAAGAGTTCTCGGCGCCGTGCTAAAATAATAAAGTAAATATATTCTGCTCCCTTCCCTGTTAAAATTCCGTGTCCACATTCCGGCTCTTATACCCAACGCGTTCAACAAACGTCCGTGCTCCTCTCCTGCACACAGCTCACCAATGTATACGTGTATTTAAACCAGGGAATTTATTTGAAACGAACCTGATAGGTGCTTTTTCGCGAGGTTAAATATCGCTCAGTGCTCTGCAGTTAATGGCTCTGTCTGATTGATACTTGATTGGTAGCCGATAGAGATTTTTCCACCGATCCCTGTCTAAACCGAGTTTGATTCGCATCATTGGATTCTGATCAGTGTCTCGTTACTGTTCCATATTAATAATAGTATCTGATCGAATACCATTTAGCATTCACTCCCGCCCATGTCTCCTAATTATAACGAAACACGGAAACAAAGCCCGAATCGTCTCTAATTTCGGTGTCAAATCTGTCTCGCTGTCTCTCCGAGAAAAAATTCCGCGATAAAATAAAATAAAATCGTCGGTGTAAAACGAGGAGGAAACTTCTCCCGGAATATCGAATTTTGTTCATCAGAGAAGTTCGGGGCGTTTTGGAAGTATCCGTAATAAATTGCACAACAAATTTGACGAGATTGGAAGGGGTTATCCGTAATTACAACGAAACACAGAAATAGAGAGAGAGTCGTCTCTGAAATCGGTGTCAAACCGAGAAAAAATTTCGCAATAAAATAAAATAAAATTGTCGGTGTAAAACGAGGAGGAAACTTCTCTCGGAATATCGAATTTTGTTCATCAGGGAAGATTGCAGCGTTTTGGAAGTATCCGTAATAAGTTGCACGACGAATTTGACGAGATTGGAAGGGGTTGTTCGTAATTACAACAAAACACAGAAATAGACACAGAATCGTCTCTCATTTCGGTATCAAACCGAGAAAAAATTCCGCAAAAGAATAAAATAAAATCGCCAGTATAAAACGAGGAGGAAAATTAATATCGATTTTTTTCCATCAGGGAAGTTTGCAGAGGATTGATATTATCCGTAATAAATTGCACGAATTTGACGAGATTGGAAGGGGTTATTCGTAATTACAACGAAACACTGAAATAGACGCAGAGTCGTCTCCAAACTCGGTGTCAAACCTGTCTCGCTGTCTCTGGGAGAAAAAATTCCTCGATAAAATAAAATCGGCGTTGTAAAACGGGGAGGAAAATTCTCTGGAAATATCGAGTTCTGGCCGGGAAGTTCGGAGCGTTTTGGAAGTATCCGTAATAAGTTGCACGGCGAATTTGACGAGATTGGAAGGGGTTATTCGCGTGAAAGTTTGTCGGAGCTGTAAGGCGCTTAGTTCGACCGAATGCCGGCCCTGGCTCCGAGGCACATAAACTCCGCAGTTTGTAGTTGGTATAACTCGCCTAATTAACATGTCTCATCGTTTTCTTCCCCCCTGCCCCGAACCGTGTCGAGCAGAGGCAACTTTTACATCTGCATGGAAGAACTTCTCGCTCCGTTTTCCCTTGATCCCGCGACACGGCCGGAATTTTTAACGCCTCGTCTCGCTACATTTTCCGCGACTTTCCCATCGGATCGTGGTCACGTGTCTCATCTTTTCGCAGACGTACCTGCCCGCTATTTGTGCGAGATAAATCGAGGGTGCTTGACGGCGGACGTTGGAGAGTTAGAGAAAGTAAAGAAAGAGTGTTTTGACCGGGTACACGCGGATGGGAAAAAGCTGTTTGCGTCTTAATATTTGTGTCAAACGAATAAAGTGTCTCGTGGTGAGATAGATAGATGGTAAGCGAAGAATACTCTGACCGGGATGTTAGAAATGCGAGGAAAGATATTTGGACTGGCCATTTGGAGTAGACTTGCCAGGACACGTCTTGGAAATGATTAAGTAGAGTAGAATCAACAAAGCGATACGGAAATAACAAATATTTGGATCGGAAGATAAGTGGAATATTATAATACAACAGGCTATATAGGATTGTTTAATTGCTTAATTATATATTCAAAAATTTAAACAATCAAGATGTTTTGCCTTCTCCATTTATTCCCAATGCGTTCAATAACCGGGTATTTTCCATGGATCTGTTTCATGGTGTTACAAAGAGAATCGGTCGATACGAATTCTGTAATATGATTGGTAACTGATAGGGGTTTTTTAATGAATGTTTGAACAGAGTTTAATTGGGGCCATTGGACTCTGATCGATGTCTCGTTACTCCGGTATTAATAATACGGTTTTAATAATAGCGTCTGACCGAATGCTAGTCGGTATTTAATTACACCTCTATTCGGTGTGTCCTGTTTGGTAACACGCAGGTCAAAAGTTGCTCCAAGTTGCTCCAAGTTAGTTGCAGACTCTCGTAGGGTCGAGAGTGAAGCGTGATAAAGGCCATCGTTATTCTTAATCGACCATAATCAAAGTCGCGATCTAATTATAATTTTATCCAGACGCTTAAAACTTCGCTGGATAAAATCGCAAGTAAAAGATATCGAACGTCGAGTAAATAAATTTCACGGAAACGCGGGTCTGCAACGAACTTTCTTAGAAAGAACCTTCGACGCTGTACGAAATAATAACAGATAAAACATTCGACGATCTAGAAACAAAATTATATTGTAGTCTGAGAGAAGAAATTCTAATTGACTATAGTTTCTCGTTGCGATCTGAAATAAAACGTTTTATAGTTGTACATTGGTGATATATCATACTGATAAATAAATAAGAAGGAAATTAAAAAAATATAAGCATGTACAAATACACACGCGTGTAACTTCCAAGACTAAACTAGACTGAAAGAAAAGAAGACTTTTTTTATGCTTCTATAAGCTCGGTGACACCTTCCATGACAAACTATGCAAAAAACTTATACCTTTGCGTTTGGAACGAGCGGAATTATTTTATTTCGATATTTCGCGAGTACTTATTTTTAATTTTACGTTTATTTGTCGTTCAACGCATTGTTGATCGAAAGTTTTACTCAAAGTTTATCTTGTCCCTAGTTATTTCTATGGAATTGGATATGAAAGTGAAATTTCTTTCAAAATTTCTTTTTATTAGCAAAGCGCAGATCACTAGTTTAATGATGACCGGTCAACAACGCGTCAAGTTATGGTATTAAAACAAACGTTGACTGAGACTCATCCCTCGAGTGCAAGGATTAAATAGAACAGTCAAATACACCCCAAACATCTCCAAATAATTTTCCATCTACTTCACTTAAGATGAACCTTAATTTAAGACATCGCAGGAACATCTAACGCTATTACCAAACTCATTCACGGTATTATTTAACGCGTCGCGCTCTCATCCCTCACCGCTCGTACATTTCACATGCACATTTCCACGAAGCAACGAAATTGGCCATACTCCAGCACCGTCGCTTAGAACTAGCCTAGACAACACCGGGAGAATTGAATAAAACGTTTGAAAGGGAACTCGACGCACGGTTTGCCAGAAGGCGAGAAAGAAGCAGCCACGCGCGTCCCAAAGATGTTCCCCAAGGGATCCTCGCGGCGAATGCGTGCCTTTTAAGCCGCTCCCGACGTTTACCCGTCACGGGCATAATTGAATCTCGCGGCTCGCAGGCTCGAAATGCCAACCGACCACCGTTTCAGTCCGCGACCGGTCCGCCAGACCGGCCATGAATTTTTCAACGCGGAAAGATCGACCGAGATCTCTTGGTCCTCGCCTACAACCGCCTAATCGGTTTACCACCGCGCGTCCTCCACTTCCGGTCCGTAACGCGCGCTTCGAGCTTTCATCTCGCGCGATCGACGGGGAATATTCAAGTTGCCAGCGACTGAAACGGCAATCCAAAGCTGCCCGTTTTGATACCGGAATTATCGGCGATCGGGATGCCGCTGTTTTGTAGCCGACCGATCCGCGTCACGAGGCATCGGTTTTTCCTTTTTTTTTTCCTTTTTTTCCACCCTTTTTCTCCCCTTTTTTTCCCCCCAGTTGCAAACGGGTCGACGAGAGGAGTAGAGCGTTCTATTTCACGGTCCGCACGTAAAGTCACGGGCAGTCTGAAAAAAAGAATTAGCGTTTTTCGAAGGGTTACACGCGAGTTTTATAGAAACTGAAAGAACGCAGGGATCCATCCATCGGGGTTATCTAACCGATTTCGAAGTTTCGAAAGGCAAACCGCGGATATTAAAATCCGCTTCGTAAAAGAAGCGACGAGCGATGAATCGGCGTTACAATATTTTCCGTGAGAGGATCCGGTGGAAAATTGGTGAAAATCGAATCTATGGACGAGGATCGGTTGCTTACAGCGACGATCGGTGTTTGTTGCCGTTTGTTGCGAAGCGTGTCGACGTTCCATTGTCCCGGAGAATTCTCGGCAAAGGATCAATCGGTGGCTGGTGTTTAATACTTTCCGATTGGACGGTACTCCTTCGCGATCGCGTCTGCATCCCCTTCCGGTCGCGGTTTTCGAGCACGCCGGCTGCGCGCTCGTCGATGAATAAAGGATCAGCAAACAGGATAAAGGGGAGCACCGTGTCCCTTAATGATTTCATGGCGAGTCAGCGAATAAATTAATAATCGAGCTGGTAGGGGCTTTTAGCCCGAGAACAGTTGTCCGGGGATTCCGAGCCACCGATTTTTGTAATTTAAAACGTCCTTGTTCGAAAATACATTTCTCTCTGTGGCCATTTGATTTAGAAGAGTGAGAATTGTGCAAAATAATGTAACTAATAATTTCCTAGCTAGTTAACGAATAAATTAACAATCGAAATCATAGGATCTCATAGCGAGGAAATTGAGCCACGGATTTTTATAATTTAAATATATCCTTATTATAAATACATAATAATTCTAAAATAAATAATATAACTAATAATTTCCTAGCTAGTTATCGAATAAATTAATACATAAATCGAAGTCATAGAATCCTATAGCGAGGAACGTGAGCCACGGATTTTTATAATTTAAAATATCTTTTCCCTGAAATATATATTTCTTTTCGCAGTGATTTTGAAACGTGAGAACTGCGTAAAATGACAAGTCAGAAGGTCTTATTTTAAATTTGAAAGTCAAAGGAAAATTTCCTAATTTAAAACGTTCTTCTCTCCTAATGCCGGAATGTAAGCGTGATTTACGAGCCGGACACTCGAAAGGTTAATCTTCGCGAGGGCGAAAGGGTGCATCGGTGTATGGAAACGTTCCTCCTTTTTTCAAAAGTCCGCCAGATACTCGTAGTTTTCCCAGCACCCTCGAAAAGAGTAGGTGGCGCAAAAGGGGCGAAGTATTTATTTCTAGTGCCCTCGAACCGTTTAATTTTCCGCGTGCTGTTCGAGCGGACCGAATAATTGGCCTGTGAATTCTCGATTTTCGCCCCGCGCCCTTCCGTTTCCCATATTCCACCCTTTTCCACCCTTTTTTTCCCTCTCGTTTGCCGCCGAGTGGCTGCCGGCTGGCAGCTACTCGCAAAGAAATTGCGCGTTCCGTTGCTTCTGCTCGCAGCAACGCTGGAAAACCGCGATCCACCTTCTCTCCGATCGATTCGAACATCGACGAGAGAACGGTTCGAGAGCGGATGCACAAGGTCGAATGCTAATAAACGGTGATAAAAATTATCTCCGACTGTACAGTTGCTGGAGCACTCTGCGCGCAGCTCGGCCCTTCACTCGCTCGCCATTCCCATCTCTGACGTCCTCCAAGTCAGCAGAGTTCGAGGATATTAGCGACACTTGCTGACATAGAATTTCCATATATACCTATGCAGAAGATACACTCAAGCTGGTTACAGAAGTATTCGACCAATCTTTGGAGGACTGTCACCTAACCCAAATACTGACTGATGAAAACAGGTGTACATTAATATCTGACACGCTTGTTTTCTCAGGAATCGCGAATTACGACATTTGAGCTGACCTCTCTGACACGCGTAGACCTCTTGATATTTGACAGGTGTTAGCAAGGTCTAGACAGGGGGGCGAATAGTATATAAACGGAGATTGAAGTGATTCGGAAGATTGAGAATTAGATTCGAGATATTGGAACTACCCAACTGACCATGTCCTGATTGACTTTGGAGAGAAACGCGTTTATAAACGCACTTACCTATCCTCGTTACGTAACTTCGATTATAATAACCTGTTCTATAGATAGTTACATATTACGGGTCAGTAGTCTTAGCGTCAAGAGGCAGAGAGGCGATGGAATATTGGAGAAACGCAAGCAGAGACTGCAATATCCTGGAAACCAGCGAGACACAAGAGCACACCAACCCACGCGTTACCATGCTGTGAATAAAAGCGCGAATAGAATTCCTTGGCTTGTTCTTTTGAAATTATTTCACCTGTACGAGCGAAAATTAAATGTTCTAAATCAGACTTACCGGCTCTGGTTGGCAGCCCCGGGGTTCCATTAAGCCAGGATTATCCGCGCGAAGGTCCGAACTCGTGGAGACTCGCTTCAGCGTGACATTTTATTTTATCGACACAAGTGCACGTGAGTAATCTGAAATTAAATAGCACCGAGTGAGAATTCTATTAAAATTTTACGTTAAGTAGACAGGTGGTACAGACTTACCCATAGCGAGAGAAAAAACGGCTACATTGAAAGTAACTGCCAGGAGCAGGCGGGTTCTTCGCGTAGCGAAGATAGCATCGATAGGCAGCGGTGGTCTGGTGCTGGAAAGAAAAAGACTGTAAATCGACGTCAATCGACTAATAAAGCCCGGTTTTATAGCCGCGTGAGACAACGTTTAACGCCCTACGATTCGACTATAAAGATGAGCTTTACGGCTAAGCCGGACGGTCTAGCATCGAGGCCAATAAATTTTATCGGTTTCTCGCGTTTCTTCCGACGGCCACCTCGGAACTTATCGATGAACCGAGCGTTCCTCCGGCCTCCAACTTCTTTATGTGTTTTCCCAACGTTGCGCCGCTCGGCCGAGCGGAAAATTCGCGGGAAATATTCGGAAAGTTCGGGCGAAACAGACTACCCCGTCGGGCATTCCCCGGTTTTTCTCCACCGACTACGACGGATTTCCAAAGCTGGGAATCTTCGCGCCAACTTTCATGCAAATTACTCTCGGCGGAACTTCCCGGGATTTCGTCCCGTTGGCCTGTTAATTTTAATTTCGATCCGGGACACTTCCAAGTATCCCTCGTTTGTCTTCTATGAAATTCAACGACCCCGTTCAAGTAGACCGAGCAGAAGTGTAACCCACTCAGCGACTATATTCACCCGATATCTCACTCTGGCGATGGATTAACCGATGACTATAATCAACCAACGATTCAGATTCGTTGTGCATTAATGGTAACTATCGGTGACTATAAACACAAAGTTTCTCTCTTTCTTTCAAGTCTCTCGTTAAAATTTCCAACCGATTCGTGATTTCAATAGACTACATTTGCGTTAAGATTGTTCCATACCATGGCGTTGCAATCGCAAATAAACTGCCACATCGAAAAGGTCAGAAAGACGATGTGTTAGAGACCTCGTAAAGAACTTGGAATCTTGAAGACCTCGCTTCGTATAGAGAGCTTTGTAAAAGAGTTTAAGAACAACCCAGATTTTTCTCGTGGAAACGGGTGGGAGCCGGTGGTAACAAGCTACCGAGAATTAATTCGACGAGTTCCACCTGTACGTGAAGGAGCGTAGATACCGGATACGTGACCGGGGAGTCAGAAAAGTCGGGGGAAACGAGCGTCTGCGGGATAACGTCCGAGGTATCTGGACTTCGTCAGATCGACGACGTCGTCGACGCTTTCAGCCGATGCCGGAAATCGAGAGGACGTGCCTCGATATCCGTTCCTTATCGATTCCATCCCTTCTTTCCACTGACTTTCCCTCCCCTTCCTTCCTCTCTCTCTCTCTCTTCCTCCTCCTCCTTCTTCACTTTCTTTCTTGCTCTCTCCTTCGCTCGTCTAATTCCACGAAACACGCTCTTCGAAGCTTGACCTCCTTCGGTTACTTGCTCTTTTCCACATTGGAAAATTCGTTGGATGGAAAAACTCTGCGGGAAATGAAGGAAAAACGCTTGGAAACGCTGGATTTGAAAGGGAAATTCGAAGAAAAATCTGAAATTACCTTTTTTCACTATAACATTGGATTCGAACTCTAGTCGTTTTGGTGGAAAACCTGGGCGACAGTCACTGATCTACAAAAATATGTTTAATACACTTCCTTGTCGCGGCTATAATAACTTAATTCGCTATAGCGAGTCTATGTTAGCATAAAATTTTCATACTAAACTACAGGACGATTACGCGCGAATTATGCGAGTAAAATTATGCTAAACACGTTTTAACACGAGTAGAATAAGAATTCTTAAAGCCTAAGTACTTAATTAATACTTTCTTCCACACGCGTGTTAAGTCTTTATAATTAATTAAAATTATTTCTCCAGAGAAATATTCCTCGAACCGAGGTTTGACGTGAAATCTAGATTTGTCCAATTTGCTCGTGCATTTTCATGAAACTTCAGGCGTTTCTTCGTTCTGAATGACCGTCGGTTCAGCGAAATCCCGCAGACGTCGAATTCACTGGAGGATAAATCATTCCAGATCTATTTCACTGTCAATCAAACGGACGAATCGTTCGTCTTATTCCTCCCTCCGGTAATGCCATGTACGAAGCTTACAAAATGGTTAAATCAATTCGAGATTCGACCGGGAGACGTTTGACGGAAAAAGGAGTGTCGCGAACGAATGATAAATTTCACGCGTTTTCCCACCGAAACTACGAAGACGAATGCGTTGTTTGCTCGCCAGACAGCTTTTACCGTATCGCGTAAACAACCGTTTCCAATCTTACAGTTTGAATGACTGCGTGGCGCGCAAACAACGCTAAATTGTTAAAAACAGTGGCGTACATATCCCGTTCTCTCGCGTTTAAAAACTCGTTCAACTGGATCGATAGCAAAGCCATTCTCGACAAACTGATGCCATAAAAAATGAATAATGACTCGACAATTTTCCTCGAGATGAAAGATATCATTTCTACTACTCTCTCTCCTATATAATAATAAAAACAAACGCGACAGTTCTAAATGTTAAAATAATAAAAACGTCGAGAGCCGAGAAGATGACGAGGAAATTATTATTTCAACTACGAACCGCGTCTCTTCGACGAAGAATACTAACGCACCGCGTCTACAATTTTCCAATTCTCTTCAACTTCCATTACAATTTTAACTACCGTCGATGTTTTCTCAACAGAAAACGTTAATTTACTTAAAAAAACGAAGAAACTGTCGAGATGGTACCACAAGGTACATTTTTCCGCTTCTTTTCCATTACGATTTTAATTATTACCAATATTTTCCCAGCGAGGAATATCGATTTTGCTTAAAAATCACAGGACGCCGGCTCATTTAGAATTTCTCGGTTTTCCTCGTCTGTCGTTGCAATTTCAAGTGCCGCCAACGTTTTCACAACAGAGGATATTAATCGACTGTTTCAGATACGCACTGGCCGGTGTTCGTCTGCGTTCTTATGGCGACGACGGTGCTCTCCTGTCGGCAAAGCGAGTTCCAATGCGGCAACGGCCGCTGCATCGCCCTGAACAACGTCTGCAACGTCGTCGACGACTGCGGCGATGGCAGCGACGAGCCAAGGCAGTGTTCACGTGAGTAACAAAGCTTCCTCGTCCCTCGTGAAGCCGATGGAAACGAGTCCCGACCTCGTTCCGACTTCGTCCGCCGTGTCTCTTCCGGTGGCTCGAGTCAAACGCAGCCGGAAGCGACCAGCGACCACTGCAAATCGAGTTAGACGAGGATCGAACTCGCTACGCCCGCGGCCATCGACAATTTCGTACGCGAAACTTTGGATAACTGTTGCGTGGCTCGTCACGCGACGGCATTATCTTCCGGATGCTACCTGACGAAAGAAAATGAACCAACGAGAGATTGGGATCTCGGTAAACATAAAGTGTCGCGTAGCAAAGTACTCGACGATTAGAGCAGCGAACTTACGTCTCGTTCGGGGTTTTAAAATCCTCGGGAACTCGAAGCCTGGTAGAAAATTCAGCAAGGGAAGATTAACTCCTCGGAACTTAGATTTGCATCCACTTTAACGAACTCCCCAGTCGGTATTTCCAGCGGAATTGAGTTGGACCTAGGGAGAATAGGGAACTGGTGAAAATCCAAGGCACCAAAGCCCTCTGGGAGCACTTTATAATACGTCCGGCAACGCACGAAGGCGAAACCGAGGTGGAATAGCATTTGCTTTCGAAGGAAGGAAACAATCGACCAAGCCTGGCCCGATCCCACTTGATTCCCGCCATAGAGACAACCAGAGACCAGGTGGACCTCCTCCAGCTAGCGACCTTCCTGCTTCTGCCATCGTATCGAAACAATAATTAGTCGGAGATTCGTCCCTTTTCACGGCGGAGAACGGTCCCCAGGCCAGATACAATCGCGACTCTTTCGACCTCTTCCATGCCACGAACATTTCGGTCGACTCATTGTCACCGACGGCTGAATGCAGTAACTGATCCCTTCATTGTTCCTGCGGGGCCACGATCGAACCCCGTTTGAAAAGCGGCAGAACTCGAAACGCCACCGTTCTCTCCCTTTCTCTATCGTGATTGCAGCGAACTCCAAAGAGTTTCTGCTTCGTTAGACCCCTTTCTCTCCCTCCTCTCTCACTCCCTTATTTTTCCTTCGTATTTGTTTATCCCTGACCCCGCGCGGTCCTCCCTCGTTTCGTTGCGTTCAACCGTAATCGAGTTTTCTCCCGCGCGAACGTTCCTCTTCGAGGAGAATACGATGAATTTTCCCCTTTGTCCCTGTCTTTCTCTCCCTTTTCCCTTTTCTTCCTCGGTTTTTAAACTCCTTTTTTCCCCGGGTCAAGGATCCTACGGGTAGACGGCATTTCGATGGAACCAAAGCTCGCTTCTCCTTTTCTCTCTTCTTCTTTTTGTTCTCCAGTCAAGGATCCAAGGAACGGAGAATATTTCGATGAAACGAAAGGTGAATTTTTTCATTTCTTTCCCTATTTCTTCTTTTTATCCGCGAGTGAAAGATTCTGGGAATAGATAGCATTTCGACGGGACAAAAAGCTGGTTTACCTTTTTCTCTTCTTTCGATTAAGAGTCCTAGGAATAGACAGTATGAAACCAATAGCGAGCTTTTCCTTTTTCCTTCACTCTTGAATCGAGGATCCTAGGAATAGATAGGATTTCCTTCGAGCTTTCCTCTTCTCCTCCAATTTCTTTCATCCTTGAAACACGAAGTAGGAAGTAGCAGATGTTCCATCGAATTTGAATCTTGTTATAATTCGCGACAATATCGAGTGCCGGGATGCTCGATGTCGAAAGGAGGTCTAAAGAGACGGGATACAAGTATCCAGACACTTTGCTCGATTCGAAGTAACGGCACGTGAATTTCGCCCAAGTGTACGAATTAAAATTAATGACTGGTGGCAGTACTTGCTACCTTCTTGCGAAACCAGCAGACTATACATTCGAGTTATCTGTCGCAGAGTTTGAACCCCGTCAGACCTAAATACCAAAGCTAAATACACGTCCTTTCCGCTTCTATTAACCGGTTAACTGCTTTCAAAGCATGTACTCCTGTAAAATAAAAAATTCCCATTTACTAGAAGAACTTGGAATTTCGATAAAACGTAATAAAATACCAAGGAAGTGAATTTTTACAGTAACTTTAACTCTTTCATTAAAGAGTTTCGCTCTCTTTAAAGAGACTAGGAAATTTTAAGAATTTCTCGAGATTACTTAAGATTTTTCAAACAAATCGTAGGAGAAAGTGGTGGATATTCAGACACGTCTGGATGGATGTTAATCTAAGGAGGTTGAATCGATTGGAATCAGGAGGGTTGGAAGACATGGTGGAAAGAGGAAGTGGGTGCTATCGAAGGCGACATCCGTCACGTGATGCTCCTCACGGCGAGATTAATCGAGCTGCATGAGCTGTCCGAGTGATGGCTAACGCGACATCGTTCCGCCATTTGCCGTAAATAATTCGAAGCTGCTGGCCCGGGTTCCACGCGATTTAACCCCTCGCAGAGCAGGACCAAACCCCTGGTGATGCGACGGTAATACTAATGGAACCGTCACGACATCCTGTGTCTCGTTCGATCCTCCAATCGTGCGTGGAATATTTTTACACCACGCATTTCGTTGTCGATATTTTTTCTTCTAAAATCGCCGGTACGTTCGAGCGTTCGTGGTCGAAGAGTTTCGACGAGGACGTGTTCGAGGGGATATTTCGGATAGAGGAGATCGGACGAGTGAAAGAAGAAAGTTTCAATCTAGCACGAGGCGAAATTTCCTGCTTATGTGGACGGTGAGACCAGGCTGTTTGCGTTTATAGGGAAGATAGTATTTACGTTAAACGAAGGCAGAGGGGTTCGCTGAGAAGATAGAGCGCGAACGGAAGATACTTCGGCTAGAATAGCAGAGATAGCGGAGAGTGTTTAGACCTACGGTGTTAGAACAGATAAGGTATTAGAAGAGAGGAGAAGCCGAGTGCTTGGGAAATTAATTCTAGAATTAAATTCATCCTATAAAAATACAGCGTTTAAACCTACGGTTTTAGAAGAGAGAAGAAACCGAGTGCTTGGGAAATTAATTTTGGAATTAAGTTCATTCTATAAAAATACAGCGTTTAAATCTATGGCTCTGAGAAAGATACGGTATTAGAAGAAAGAACAAAGAAGAACCCGAGTGCTTGGGAAATTAATTTTGAAATTAAATTCATGCTATAGATCCCAATTTCTATACTCCATTTTTACCTTCAAACGAAAATATAAAATTACAGGGAAAAATATTCGAAGAAACCTTCGACGAGGGTAAAAATCTGGGAGATCAATTTCGTAAAATATGCACGACGATAACGATCGTCTCGGTTTTACGAGATGCATGACGGACTCGTTCGGAGGGTTGAAGACAGGGGATGTTTCCCTTACTCAGATGGCCTGTTATCGACAGACCGTGACAAAATGGTGGTAGTTCGGCCGGAGAAAACGAGCTTGGTTCACCACTATCCTCTAATTTCCCTGATTTATCTGCGGAAAAACGTGCTGCAGACCTCTGGAATTCGTCTTAGCTGGATCACGCAAGACGAATCCCGGTGAACGCGGGAAGAGGCGAGACAGCGATGGAAACTCGTTTGGAAATGAAAAGAATTCGGGGTAATTTCCGCGGCGAACGCGGACAGGCTGGAACGATTCGTTTAACAAAGCGAATGGCGTTCGATGGACGGCAGTATCGTTGGCTGGAAATTGCGAGTGGCAACTTTTATTCGCGGCTTCAAAGGGAACGAGGCCGGAAGTTGGGCCGGCGAGGAAAGGGGACGACGCGTGAGGAAAAATATTTGCCTGTTTGTTCGACCCTGCTCTGCCCGGGGGAAACAGACGGAAAAATTAATGACACGACTTTCCCACCGTTCCATCGATCCTTTTGTAACGGAAACTTTGGGAACGCTGGGACGGGGAACTGGATGGAAAGCGATCGCGGACCGAGTTACGCGAAAACTTCCGGCCCTTTCGCCAGATATGGAAGAAACAATGGAATATGAATGGAAAGCAACGAGATTACCTGATAACCTACTTCCGAGTCTGTGCAATGGCGCATCTTACGTAAGGAATTGGGAATGCTCCCGGATATTTTCTCCGAGGAATTTTACCAAGATTATAAAGCCGGACGAGATAATCCTGTTTAAGCAGATAGTCGATATCCCCGGCACGAAAGCTATTTTCCAACGTACGATTACGGGGATATTTGCCATTCTTCCTGGTGAATTATTTATCGGGATCGATTCGGCAAACAAACACGCGATAGCTGGCTGGAAATTAGGTACCACGAACTTCGGGTAATTTATCGCTTGTTTATTCCACGGTGGGTAGCTCATTAGGGCTGGTCACGTTCAAATGTGACCATCGCGTGCCATTTTTCGATTATATTCCTTGCAATATTTTTACTTCTCCTGCTCGAGCCCACCCAGGACTAATTTCCGATTAAACTTTCTACCACTGCACCGAGCTACACGAGAAAATAATCGTTTTACCAGGAAGAATTTCCAGCAGGAATTTTATAACACGTCAAGTCCGTTAGACCTCGAGGCTTAATTGCGCAATCAAAATCAATGAAAGTAGTCCGTAGTAACTGCCCTAATGTCTTCATTTTTTACCACTTTGATATATTTTTTCTAATAATTTGTTTGTGTAATATCCCCGTGTCTGTAGATTTCCGTGTTACATTGTATATGGTTAAACGACTATTATAAACAATGGTTTATAATAAATAACGATATTTAATTCCACCACGATATCAAATCTTCCACTAATAAAGTACCAAGACTTTCGTCTCTTCGACATTGCAAATTTATTCCTTAATCGAAAAGATTCCTCTTTATCGCTACACCAGAAACGCGTCTGAATTTCTAGGGTACCCTAACGAAGGAGTTAAATACCTTGACATTCGTTCCGCTCAGGTTGCCCTGGTGCACGTGATACTAAACGCCGTGTATCGATCTAGCCAGGTTCGCTATTACCGCAAAACCGCTTGGCAACATAAAGCAACCGCGATTCCTCTTATTGTCTCCACGTGGTCGCCTAACACCGGCGACCGCGGAAAACACTATGCGATTATAAACGCGACTCCCGACTGGCTTAATATCCGCGAGCGGTGAGATTAAACGAAGTGGAGGGAAATCCAGAGTTCTCGGGGTCGTTGGCTAAGGGAACGAGAATATTCTCCAGTGGATCTACGCGAAACGCAAACGTTCGAGACGTTCGTCCCCGGGACCCCTGTTCGTTCTTCCGCGGCCACGAGTTTCAATTTGCTGTAAAAGACAGAGCGATAAAACCTGAGACGTTAACTGCTGGCAATTCGCCGCGGGAGAACAGGTTTTTAACGAGAGATCCACGGGGTTTAGAGAACAGAGAGACGGCAGGATAGACGGAGACGTTGATGGAAGGTAATTTGGATGTCTACGGATCCTATAGGGTGCCCATCTTTGTTCCAAGACAGTGGTTGCTTGGATCGATGAACCTTGATTCTCATATCGGCTGAACCTGCTGTCCTCTGATTGGCTAATTATTAGACCTGGTTCTACTGTGTCTCCCGCGCTATATTCTCGAAGATAGTAAATCTAATTCGTGGTCTTGATATATGCTCATGTGATTTAGACAAGATTTAGATCCTCTCAAGTTTCATTGCATTCTACGGATCTACGGATCCTATAGGGTGCCCATCTTTGTTCGAAGACAGTAGTTACTTGGATCGATGAACGTTGATTCTCATATCGGGTGAACCTGGTGTCCCATGATTGGCTAATTACTAGACCTGGGTCTACTGTGTCTCTCGCCTATGTTCTCAAAGATAGTAGATCTAACTGGTGGTCTGAATATATGCTGATGCGATTTAGACAAGATTTAAATCCTCTCTAAGTTTCAATTGTAATGTCCAGAAAGTTCAGCGATTATTCCTAAATCTCATCGTGGACTGACAAAGTTGCATTAAAAAAATTATGCAAATCCCTTTACAAATTTCGCGAGCTATTAGAAATATCAATGAGAAATATCCATTGCATCTTCCACAGTGTCTTTCTTCTCTGTCTTTTATAGCAGAGTATATCCTCGAAAATCTTCTATAGCTTTTAAAAGACTGCGTTCTCGGCCGTATCATTTAAGAGAGCTTCGACTCTTCATTACGTTTCACTGCGATATAATGTTCAAGTTGAGCCATTTCCACGAAGAAAACTTCGTTAAATTCGTAGCCGTAAAGGTGCAGGCTAAATTGTGAACAACTCCCTTAACGCATCTCGTGATTTCTCTTGAAAAGCCCACGACGATCGCGCTATAGCGCCATCTTCCCAGAGAAAACAAGCTCCACGAGTTTCCACTGCACTTTTCATAACGTGTCCAGAAAATCTTCCAAGTCCTCCACGAGAGTTTAGCCTGTAATTTCATCCATGATCCGATTTAAACGTGTTTCGTTGCAACATGCTCTCACACTCTCGCTCTCGCTTTCTCTGGATCCGTTAATCAAACACCATTCGTTAGAAAACTTTCATTAAATCCGTAATGAGGAAAGCGTGGACAAAGTTATGGACAATTTCCTTCGCGCGTCCCGCGATTTCTCCCTAACGAGAAGCCCTGGACGGCGAGCTTTTCGGAGAGAACAAGCTCCGGCAGGCCGATAACAATTAACCTAGCCGCACGTAACGCGAAATATAAATTGCTGCGCTGGTCCCAAGCTAGCTGGCTTTTCCTACTGTACCGATAAGCCAGTCGGCGAACGAGAATAATATATCAGAGCGGCGAAAACACACGAGGCAGCCCGGCCGCGCAATTATTTCGCAATAAACACCCCGATTGATCAACGTCTCCATGCTGTCCCAACGTAAATACATCGCCGGTGCATTGTCTCGCGAAGCGATCGTTATAATGAGGCTAATAAGATCGCGGCGGGAGTTCAAGCTGGTAAATCATCGTTATCACCGAGGAATTCGTCGACGGAACACGGGGTAGATTATAAATCCGCGCGCACGCATCCGAAACCTGCCTCGTAATTTTTTGGTTAATTAAGGTCGCGCCGCTCGAGCTGGAGATATTACGACTGGCTGATAAGTGAAAGTAGAGAAATGCATTAACCCTGCAACTATCGGACTAGCTCTTGTACGCCCAGATGCTAAGGAAATAAATAGGTAAATTAATTACGTGTCTGTGAATAATTCACGACGGTTAAATAATTCATAAGTTTAAATATTGCAGCGGTACGAACTAGATTTTAGATAGGCTGTAAATAAATGTAGCGTAACCTGTTATAATTATACCTAATTTATTTCCTCTGAAACCTATTTTCGCTACTTTGGATCAGCTGTTTCCTATTATATACACATTAGAGACTTTAACGTCTTAACGAAAAATAATTTTCTCACAATCTTCTCGACGATCTAATAAACTTCGAACTCAATCACCATCTCGACTTTTCGACAGTCTATTCGATTCTCATCGCAAATGAACTTAACAAAGTTACGCAGTTGGATGGTATAAAATGGAGGATTGATTCTCGGTTAGAATCGGACCCGGAGCAAAGGGAAGAAACCCCGAGCTGACTCAGTGGCTTGTCCTCGATGCCGACTTTTCCACCGCACTCGTAATTCAACGGACAAAGTCGTAAAACGCTGCGGCTACCTGATTCGGACGTTATTCCGTTTCCTTTTTATGACGGAGTGCGAGAGGAAAAAGTACGAGTCGCTGATAAAACAACCAAGTCGACTGGCTGAATTCGATGAAGCTGTAGTCGCCGGAGCGGGAGGTCGTGTGTGATCCAAGCTGGAGGACTTCCGGTTCCAACAACTGCGGAAGAGCAGCGTGCCAATGGCGGCCGGGGATTCCAGTCACGTAGCCTGTGATCCAGAAAGAAGAACAGGCTCTGTGGAACAGATAGAGAGTGTCGGTACGAGTGGTCAGAGTGATGGAGACGGTGTTTCGGGGAACGTGGAGAAGCGTTGGGCTAGGTCGATAACGGTGCACCGCGGAACAGTTGTAATGGAACGATAGAATTGAAGCGATAAGTTATAGGGTAACGCAATGATACACTACGATTGCTATAGATGCTCGGGATAGATGTGTTTCCTCGGTCGTTATTGCAGTGGAAGCGGCACCATCGGTCCGTAGATAATTGCGATACTGAAAACGAGGATATTAAAGAGAATTATTCACTTGAATACGAATGTTTGATTAAATCGAAAATTGAAATATCAAAAATACCATGTGGATACGTTCGCGAAATATCCAAAGAATGACTCTGAATGTCTTTCCTGTTACAATAATAACCACGGTGTTCAAGTTTATCGAAAAACAGGAATTATTTATACCTCGGGTTGCACAGCCTCCTATTTCCCGATAATTCCACCGGCTGAAAACGAGATACAGGCATCTCGAGGATCGGAGAAATGCAGTAAAGCCATCCTCTTTAAAGAGACGTCCCTCGACGGCTCGCATCCATTTTTCATTAAACAAAGACGCTGGCCGAGTACAATTATGAATTTCCTTAAGCTCTTTCCGTTTCCTCTCTGTCCTACTTCGCTCTTCTCTTCTTCCCTTTTTTTCTTTATTATGAAATTTCCCAATCTATTTTTGTCCTAGCCGAAAGTTCGAAAGTAAGCCAGCCATGCATCACCGACGGATACGACCACTTTCATAAACTGCATTCATAACGGGTTACCGGAAGTCGGCCGGCCGTTGGAGAAAAGTTACGATAGGCAATAACAAACTTTCGTATTCTTCCTGCGACTCCGATGAATTCTCCCCCGTGAACCCGGTTAATTTATATCAATTATACCGGTTAAAGCAATTAAGCGCGAGAACGAGGCGAGGGGAGGTCGGGTTTTATTAAGAAGTTGCCGTTCACCAGCTATTCCTTGCACGTTTCCCGTGCCAGAAGAAGAGAACCGCAGGCAAAGAACCTCGCCTCTGTCGTTTTTCCCTCGAATTACCGTGTCCTTTTTTCCCTTTTTTCCTCGAACCCGATCCTCTCTGTGCATCGTTCCCCTTTATAGTAATTTTCAGATCTCGACGCGGTCGTTAACGGTTCTAGACCGGAAGATTTTATATCAGGAAATTTTGACTCGAACCAAAATTTCCTTTTTTTCACGTGGATACTTTGAACGGAGGTATAAAATCACGGGCGCTGTTTGCCCGCGTCATTAGTTCACGGGAAGTTTCTCTAAAAAGAACCACAAGTGGGCCGGTTTGTAATAGCAATTTGAAATTTTCCTAAAAGCACGCGCTGGCTGGCACAAAAGCGACTCTATCGAGCTTAAGATTCTTATAAAAAGCTTTTAAAAATATTAAACATACACCAGCGCGGATATTACGATTAACTACCTCTTAAATTCGCATCTCCTTGCTGTTTCCTTTTTCGCCGGTTAAAAATTTCGATCGCGTTTAAATTTCCGTTATTCTTTCGGCAAAGAACCCTCCGTTTAAAGCGGAATTGCAATGAAAGACTGCGTAGCTACCATGGGAATATATCGATGAAACGATCGAGCAACGTTTGACTACAGGGCACCGTACGGTGGTCCTTTAAATAATTCACAAACATTCAGACAGAAGATTAAATGTCGGTGGCAATGGTCTTTAAAGAGTGGCACACAAAAGGGCGCTTTAAAGGACCTACTTTCCAGTCGTCGAGCCGAGTGCTCTTCCTTTCTCCCTCTCCAGCCTGGCGTGCGCCTCTCTTCTCCCCGGCCCGCGTCTTTCATGTTTCCTTTTCCCGGTTTCTTAGGGCGGAACCGAGCCACCGGACGCTTTCTACCGACTGTCGAGGGTGAAAATTACGACCACGCGTAATTTCCCTCGAATATTATTCAGTCTGGGCGAAAAACGAACGAGAACCAGCCTTATTACCATTCCACGCGAGAAATTACCCCATTCGCTCTCGCTTTTCGCCATTTTATTCCACCCGAAACCAGTCGATTTTACAAGAAATACAGGGCTCTTAAACGTCTATCGTTCCTCCTCGAAGAGGCAAGAGTTTTAAAAGAGATTGTTACGGTTATCGGAGCTGCGCTTCAGGATGTTGCTGAAGTCGAATTCTGGAAGAAGAAAGTAGTCGGTAAAGCTGAAGAAATCGACTGATAGGAAGTGTCGTGTAATTACTGTGAAAACTATGCTTGGAGCTGGTCGATGGAGCGTTTACGTTGACCTCCTGAGCTGGTTCATTGGGCGTGGATACGCTGGAACACTGGCAGAAATCTCGGACAGATCCTTCGTAGAGCGATATTTGATCAGCTGGACGGGATACGGCGAATAAATAGTTAAATACGGAATTACGAACCCGAGGAGTAGGTACGGAAGAGGATCAATTATACCTTTCAAATTGGCTATCGTGTTGTCCACGCTGAAGCTCATGTTGCTACTGTTATCGTAATAATCGTAATGACACGGAGTAAACATACTCGAGGGATTAGGATTGTCCTGATCGATCTTTTTCAACGGGGACATCTTCGTTATCCTGGATTCAGGAGACTGGTTCGCCAAGTGACTGCCTTTCCGAACAGCTAAACCATTATTCCATAAAAAATTTGTCTCCGTGCGTTGGCAAAAATCATAGGTACATTGCGTTAAAAGCCAAAAGATTCAGCTGAAATTGAATAGGTGACTGTGGCGTTAGATGTAAGACTCGTGGTTATATAAAGGATACGTAGAAAAGTAGGCTTGAAATATACAGCCAATTCTTTTGACTTTTAACGTAGCTTCATTCGGATTACTTTTCTCCTTCTTTTTGAACGGAGACACGCTATAGCGAACCGTCTCGATCTTCGAGATTCTCGGACGAGCAGATGGATCCAGCAAACGAGCCTTTTCCCTCTCCGGCGGGATATTCTTCATCGGAGAAGCTACAGGCTTCTCTTCGTCGCGGATCAATCTCATTCTCTTCACCGGTGGATCATCCACCTGCTTGGCAAGATCCACGCAGCGCTGGCCTGTTTGCTTATCTTTCGAAAGGGTGGGTGGCCGGTCCAAGTGCTCCAGTTCCTGGTCCATTCGTTGTTCCACTTCCTCGTCGAGCGCATCGATCGGCTCTAAGGCCGTGTTTCCATCCGCCTCGCTGGCTATGTCCTCGTGCTCCACTTCCTGCTGCTGCTGCTGCTGCTGGTCCACTGAAGGACTCCTTGAATCGATTGGCTGGTCATAAGGAAGATTCTGGTCTTTTTCGACTCGAGGTGAAGTGCCTTCTGGCAGCGGCTCGGAATTTTCTTCGGCTATGCACATTTCTTCCAACATCAGGGTGTCCACCGACAGAGTGTCTGAATTCGTGATTTTCAAATTTCAGATAAATCTTATTTTCATAAAATACCAGACGCGTAGGAGCGTTAAATTCGATTTAATTAAAACCGAGGTTGGTCGAGTAGAAGAAAAGGAAAAAATTCTAAAGCCCATTCGCAAAGGGTATCCCGCGAATGAAGGATAGAGAAATGAGAAAGAGCACCTATGGAATTCTCGTAATTTCTTTCCCAGCCGCCTAGAAAGCCGATCTTCGGTTTATGCCCGTAAATCGTCCGCATGTGGGAGAAATTAATCTTCGGCGGTGGCATTTCCAGCAGCTTCAACGCTCGAGCCCGCTTCTCCTCTTCCTGCCTCTTCAGCCGGTTAGCTAGCTAAGAAGGAACCGGAAATAGCACGCTGTAAAAGCCGCACAAGCCATGGAAAATTGAACACGGCAGAAACTCGTGAAAAATCGTCGCGAGAAAACCTCCGTTTCGACCACGTCCAACTCTCCCTTCCTATCCGCGATCGTTCTGTTTAAACCCTTCAGCTTCTCCTCTTGTTTCATGTAGTTCGAAATCTCCCGCGCAAGCTGCACGATTTTCCCGCGCATCCTCAGCCACGTGATCCACTCCTGCTGCCGCGCGATCCTCTCCATCTCGTTAACCTTGTATTCCAGCATCATTCGGTCCACTCGAACCTTTTCCAGTTTCATTTTTGCCTCCTTCCTCTGTTTGGCCAGCGGGAACTCTTCGTATTTTGCCTGGACAGCGTTGCAATCGGAAAATAAAATTCGTTGAAACCATTTCGTTCGATATTCTTCCTTAAAACCCCTTGTTTAACCCTCGCACGACGAAAGAAACGAGAAAAATATTCTCGAAAAAATTTCCTAAACAACAGTTACGCTAAAGTAAAATTTATAAATTACGCTAACCATTTGCTCGACGGAGAAAATTTTTTCACGCAAAAAATAGTAAACAAGACTGAAATATCTACCGATTATATAATATGGTATAATAATACGATAAAAGAACTAATAATAGTACAACGCGATATTTATAAGATACTGAAATAATACCGCTGTAAAACTCTCGTCTGTTCGCTGTGACAGCGTCTTTCGAACGAATTCATGCGTGAAATGATTCGACATTAGCCGCCGTTCGAGTTTGTTTTCCTTAGCCGCTCGGTGTGAGTCACACGTACACGCGCACGCGTTGAAACGAGTCACCGTCAAACGTGGTGCATCGTGCGAGGGTTAAAAATAACGAAAATTACGTACGTGATACGACTGCCACAGGGTTTCGTATTCGTTGTAGATATTTTCGTAGAATACGCACTCCTGCTTCATGACTTTGTAGTCGTTATCCAAATTCAGGTTTACCAATTCGATTTTATTGGTTATTTCGTTCAAATGCTTGTTCTCTCTGGTAAACATATTTGCGGATGAATATAACCGAAGAGTGATCGGGAATTAATCGTAGTCCAGTGTTTTACCTACTTGTTGAAAGTGGCATTTAAAATCTGGATATTCTCCTGTGCATTCTTCGTTTCCTCTTTCAAGTGTCTTCTCGCTTGCAATTGCGCCTGTACTTTACCCTTCAGTTCCTTTATCTCGCTTTCGAGCGCTTGTAGAAATTGGGAGAGACCGTAGAATTACACTTGAGAATCTCTCGTGCGATACGAATAAATAGTATATTTAATAGAAAATAACCACTACGTGTATGGTATATCGGCTACAAACTATATCGTCCCGCGCAATTGCAACAATTTCGCTTGTAGAAACATGGGAGAGACCGTAGAATTACACTTGAGAATCTCTCGAGCGATACGAATAAATAGTATATTTAATAAAAGATAACCACTATATATATGGTATATGGACTATAAAACACATCGTCTCGCGCTATTGCAACGAGAAATATCGCAAAGTGTCGATAAAATACGAGATTCGACGTGAAAACTGTAACCGCGTCTTATTTCGAACCGCTACGGTCGACCGTATTTTCACTCAACAAGTGTCTGTATTATTTCACCGCCTGAACAACCTTCGATTATACCGAACGCTATCAAATATCGCTCATCGACTCGCGAATACAAGTTTATCCCGAAAATAGACGCAAAGAAGAGAAAATAAGAGTATCTACTCACCAGACAACGTGCTCTTGGCCCCCTCGATTTCCACGCGGAGACAGGTTTCCAACATATTCATGAACTGCGGGTCGTCACAGCTGATTTCGTCTTCCATCCTCGCTTCACTACGCTATTTTCGCGAAAAGGCACTGGAATTCACCAATAAACTCGGTAAAAAATCAGAAAAACCGTGCGATATTCCGCCACGTAACGCGACACGAATTGCGTCGATCTGCACACACGCCATCGAACCTGTCGAATGTCGCACGCGCGCGCTGATTGGCTGCCGGTTTTCAAAATAATTCGGCGCCAAATTTAAAGCCTCTAACGCGGTCTAAACATCAGTTATGACTAATACACGATGAAAATCATAAACCAAAATCGATAATAACGATAAAAGTGACTAGAAATATCGTATGTTATATTCTAAAATATAATATAGCATCGAAATATGAATGTAACGAAAACTAACAAAGAAAGCGAGCCCTGCGTAAGAGGTTATGTGCGGTGGAATAAACATTGAAAACTAGCTGCCCGGCTCTTAACGCGCGGAGCAATTCGCGAAAACGATAAAATGGCAGAGTTCGTGAAAATATTAATGCTGCAGCTGGAAGGAAATTACCGTGGAGGAAGTTAAAACAAGAGAGAGGAGGAAATTCAGGAGCGCGAGGCGCGTAGCTGTTGCTGGACCGTCGCGTTTCTCTGTTTACAGCGAGCCATTCGTTTACATCGTTCCTCACGGCTTGCACGGGTTCCTCTGCGCAAGCATAAAGGCAAATTTAATTCTCCTACAGTGTCGGCGACGCGCGTAAACATTTTACGAGGAACGGGGAACGAGCGCGGGCCGCCAGTGGCGGCCGATTAATTTATCGGGCCCGGGGAAATTGATATCGAAAAATATGTAAGTAAAGGGCTGGATGCCGAGTGCGCGGACACAGGGAACTGGCCGGTGGCCAACTGGACGGCCATTTGGGTCAAAGCGACCTGCCATCCCGTTTCCGTTTCGCTCCGGCCACTCTGCCAATTGCCGATCCCTTTTTTCCCTCCCCTATTTTCACTCTTCAGCCGGCTGTCGTGTTAATGTTAAAGGTTAATTAAACAGTTTGCGCTCGTTTCTCCTGGAATTTCCTAACGAAGACACTCGGACCTGTAATTTCCCGGGGAAAGGGAAATTACTCTTTTATCTCGGTGGACATGGCGGTGAAATTTTTCCAACTCGGCGAGGAACTCTCGAAATACGGAGAATCGTTAACGCAACGCGGAGGGGAGGAGAATTTCGGAATTTTTATTCCGTACGCGTGTTGGAATTCTTTGCCTCAGGGAATTCACCTCGGATGTAATTATGGACCGGCTAGGTGCCGCGGATATTCCGATAAACTTGCGCTGTGTTCTAACTTTTAAACGCATTCCTTTGGTCCGGCGGCGGACTTCAAAGCTCGGAACACAAAACACCGGCCACGTTAAGCTTCTCCGTGTGAGCGCCGCTTCAACCCTCTACCCACGTTTGCCCAGCACACACTCGAAAATAAGTTGCCGGGCGAGCTCCCAAATTTTCGCGAACACCTTTTACATGCATTCCACTCCAGCCCGCGCAAAGGAACACGCGCGCCGGATAATTAACCCTCTATAACACCGGGTGACTCGGAAATTGCGCGTCCTTCTAGCCGCATTTTCTAACTTCTCCGTTCAACTGTCCCTCTAATATTCCGTCCTGTAGCTTCGCTGTAATTACCGCTCCGCTTCGCCGATTTTCCTCGCGATAACGAAAGATCCGGCTATTTAGCGTTTCCTTCAACGACACACCGTCCTTTATATTTCTCCGATCTCCGAGTATCAGTGGCTGCTTTTTCCTTCTTTAACCAAAGAAATTGTCCTGCGATAGCGAAAGATCTAGCTATTTAACGTTTCCCTAAGTGTCACACCCTCGTTTATATTTGTCCGATCTCCGAGTATCAGTGGCAGTTTATTTAATAGGAATCGCGAGCCCGAGGTCGTGGAAAACCAGACGGCGAGGATCCTTTTTCGTTGTCTCGCCGGGCGACAAAGCAGGTGACTCGCGGCTGAGTACTGGAATCTTCGTGTAACCCCCTTTCCAGGGGGGCAAAGCCGGGCAACGGGGAACGATTACTCGGAGAAATGGTTGGAAAAAATTGCAAAAAATTCCCTGTGCCTTTTGGCGCAGAGGGAGATTCAAGGAGCAGATTTTCAGAAGCAGAAATTCTTCCGGGGGCTGGAAGCAACGGGGATGGTGGATGGAAAAAGTTGCCGGCTCTCGCCGGGGATAATGCGTGTAATTAATTTATTAATCTCTGCCTTTGTTAGCGCGAAATTTACTTCCGGCTAGCCCCTGTGTAACATAGCTAACAAAAAGCCTTTTACGGCCGGGAAAAAAGACACCGGAGCATTCCCATGGAAATGTATTTAAATTCATACGTGCCAGTTTACCCTGTACCGACCAGCCCGGCGACGAGTTTAGCTTCTCCGTTAAAGCGGAACGTTCATCTGCGCGAAACTATCCCCGTTACAAAAAGGGAAACAGGGGGAAGAAAGGAGGAAAATCCGCGAAACGACCAGGTTCGGTTTCCGTGCAACGAACAGACGAGCCGCGTAAACGTATCGCGAGATAGGACACCATGGGGTGGAACGGGGCGGAAAGGGGTGGCAGACGGTGCACGGATACGGATCTTTGTGAGATTTTTCGCAATTTGCAACGCGCAACGAGACGTCGACGAGTACTCGACGCCTTTCAGACGTCGCGGCCATGGCGGACGTAATGTCCTCAATGAAAACCCCCCTCGTACCCCGCGCGGCTTCTCCTCGTTTATCAACCCCCGACTCCCTGTCCCCGATCGAAAAGAAAACAAGCGCCACCCATTCACCGACCACTTTTCGAGCTTTTTTTGTTCTAGCGATTTATAGTCGCGCGATTCGAGCTTGCCGTTTTTAATTCCAAATAAATTCGTGTGTTTTTCTTCTCTGCAGTTCTATGGAAAATACACAGCTGCTTCTGGTGGAAAGAAAATTATATCGTTCCTTGTCCCGATAGATCCCATATTTTCACGATATTATACTTCTATTCGGAAGTACACGTAATCGTTCGCGTTAGTCGTTGAAATTCGGTACAAGTCATCGCGAGAATTGCAAGAATTGCAAAGTTTTTAATCTATTTTGTTGTTGTCGTATTCCACCAAGAAATGGCAATATTATTGAAATCAATTTATGTCATTTATCGAGAATAAAATTAATTCCACCAAGAAGTGGCAATATTATTTAAGTCAATTCGTGTCATTTATCGAGAATAAACTTAAACGCGTATCTGCTTTAAATCGAAGGGTTTGGGGGAAGGGGATGAGAAGGTAAAGGTGTATACGCAGGTGAAACAAACCGGAAAGCAAAGCGCGAGACGCGACGATCCCGATTACAATTTCACCTGTGTTCGATTCGCCGCGACGCCGGGTCATGAAAGCAGCCAGTATCCTTTTGAAAACGAGCACCCACGGGGTCTCGCATCCACCCCAGAGCTATCGTCTCTACTTTATTTCCATATTTTCCCGCGCCGCGTCGATCCTTGCGCGTTCGTCGCCCCTGGCTCGGATGTTTCAGACGAGAAACGCGAAAAAAGAAGGGGCGAGAGAGGCAGAGGATGCCTGAATTCTCTCCTAGCCGACGGCTACGAGCAACCCCTCTCGGTCTGGCCCCGATAAACCGCCAGACGAATTTCTCTTTCGCCCCCGCCCCCTCGAGAAACCGAATTTAAGTTAAGGCGACGCTTTTCTCCGATCCTCACACCGGATGATTATCGCTAAACGTACAGATCTTTTGCCGATGGTGTGAAAAATAAAACTGTTAATCCTTTTTCAAGCTCTAATTGTTTATGAAACACAGCCCTCGTGTTTCAACTCGTGTGTTTTGTGGATGATGTCAAAAATAACACTGTTAGTCCTATTCCAAGCCCTAATTGTCTATGAAACACAGTCCTCGTGTTTCAACTCGTGTCTTTTGCGGATGATGTCAAAAATAACACTGTTGTTAGTCCTTTTCCAAACCCTAATTGTTTATGAACCATAATCCTCGTGTTTCAACGCGTGTGTTTTGCGAATGGTGTCAAAAATAACATTATTAGTCCTATTCCAAGCTCTAATTGTATACGACACATAGTCCTCGTGTTTCAACTTAATTTGACAAGAGCTTGTTGACACGGATACGTTATCGATTAAAAGAGAATGAAAATAGGATGAAATTTCGAGCAGCTTCTAAGTAGGTTCTTGACGAACCTCTATGAACCAGTTAGCATAAGGAGTCTGATACTACTTGGACGAAGGATTAAGACACTCGTATTCAGGATGTATCAGGCTAGTCCATAACTTTGTGCGAGTTAATAGCATGCATGAGATTCGCTACTAGACCAAAAGATTTCGAACCTACCTAAACTCGTCGCTTGACTAATGTATTAGTCAGTCTGTCACGAATTTTCGGCGGGCTCGAGATCTTATTGGCCTAGTAGTGGTCACAGCGAATCCCATGCATACTATTAACCCAAAACTACGTACTATTCTTACCATGAATATAACGTAAAGGGAGACTTCCTTTCGTCGGGATGAATAACTAAACATAATCACTGTACCAAAACTTTATTATCTAACCGCCTCTTTCCAATACCAAATGGTTACTTCTAATGCGAAACGCTAACTGTACCTGTCCAAGTCTAATTGGGCCTGTGCCTGAGTGGGGCCCCGAGTGGACCCGGCTTCTTAAACCTTCGGACAAAACTCTTACAACAATTACCAGTAGGTAAAGAATTTTTCACTGTAAAAAATTAGCGAGAGAAACGAAAAGCGAGAGATTGAATAATCGGATGATATACGAATTTAGAAAAAGTGAAACGAGAGATGAAAATAACGATGAATGCACAATTTTAAAGGAAATTTTGAAAGAGGTCATTTGAAACCGTTTGGTACGTTTAATATTAAAATAGCACAGGCGGCTCTTCGTCTTCCTATCGGGATCCAGTTCTCTTAAACGACCGAGTGCCTTTTTATCGCCGCGAAATTATTTCTTTATCACCTTGCTAACCCGCGATTCCTCCTTTATGACACACCCCAATTTTACGACACTCCGCCACTTTGCACCTCTATTCCACGTTTCGCCTCGATTCATAACTGATAAAACGCGTTTCATAGTCGACCGATGAAACGAGAAAAGAAGCGAATTGAAAATTGATTCTAATCGATTAACAATTACTACAGTAGAAGCCGAGATGTATTTCCGAATTGGTCGTAACGTAAGACACGTTACGCGATAAATCTAAGTGCATTAATTCGGGAGGGTACGAACGGAATCACAGTTGGAAAGTTTCGGGAATTCATTGCTTCGCGAAGCAGTATTTCGTCGCGATTCTAAACGGGTAATCGCGAGCAGTCGGCGAGCGTGCAACTTGTTTATACGCTGCAGTTGAATCCCGGTTGCCAAGTAGGGCCGGTTTGCAATTGGCGACACGCCAGCCACGCGTAACACCGCCTAGATATCCCCGATCCCCGTTCCCAGCTTCATTTTCCTAATTTCCCTGTTATTTTAACTACCCCGGACTGAACTCTGCCCCTCGTCCGCGAAATTTCCCTTCATAACCGGTAAATCGTTCCACTCCTCTTCGCAACCCCTTGAAAAAGGTGACCAACTATCGAGACGAGCTATCGGGCTCGAGGTCGAGCCGAAGAACGGCCAAGGAAGATCCGAAGTGGAGGAAATTCGCTGATCTGTTACAACGAAAGGATCGGTGGTCGTTGAAAAGTAGAAGATCGAAATATCCCTGTTATTTTATCTACTCCGGACCGAGCTCTGCCCCCATCCGCGAAATTTCCCTTCGTAACCGGTAAATCGTTCCTCTCCTCTTTGCAACCCCTTAAAAAAGGTGACCAACTATCGAGAAAAAGTATCGAGCTCGAGGTCGAGCCGAAGAACGACCCAGGAAGATCCAAAGTTGAGGAAATTCGGTGATCTTTTACAACAGAAGGATCGGTGGTGGTTGAAAGGTAGGAGATCGAAATATCGAAAGGGAGAAAGGACGGTAATTGCCGTGGAAGAATGGAAGCCAAATGATCGCAGACATTCCGCGAAGAATCTCTCTCTGTCCCGGTCTAACCGCGATCAAACGTCCCACGGATGATTTTCTTTTTCTATTGAACGCGGGAAGCCGCAAAAGCACTCCACTTGATAGGCCACTGATCGCACGGTATCCCCGTATTGGCTTCCCCGGTGGCGCCCTGGTACATCTCTCTTGCAAATGGATCTTCAGAGAAACCGGATCCACCGGCGGAGCCGGCGACAAGAAAGGAGACGCCAGATTGGATGTACCACTGGCCCACGATGATGGGCTCAACAGGCTTCCAGCCGATTCAATCGACTCCGCTCTCCTGCTTACAATTCGATAACCCTTCGGACTGCGTGATTGTCCGACCGAATTTTTTATCAACCTAAATAAATCCCGGTGAGAAAACTGGCTCCTAAAACGTGCCGTTTCCTTGCGGAAAAATCCCGGGGGAAGTCGATTTCTTATTTTTAGTTCCGTTACCGAGTTATTCGAGACGCAGCGATGTTGTGGGAATGGCGTACGGGATTATATCTCGAGAGCGATTGCAGAGTTTCAGGTTTTAGTTTCAAGCACGTTTCAAGCGCGTTTCAAGTGCGTTTAGGATACGTGAGAAAAGCACGATTAAAGAAGAGAGCATGGGTATAAAAGAAGCGAGTCAGGACACGAGCGAGTGAGTAATTGAACGATAGTGAGACAGTCATTAAGAAGTGGTTATGAACGAACCTCTGTTGCCATTGAAAACGCGTTTTCTTTAGCCTATTCGGTAATAAATCCACGATATTGTAGGAATGTTAAGTGGGCAACGAGAATATCGTCTCTCGACGTAAAAGTAATTTATTAAAACCCGTTCGAACTCGATCTAAATTGCACTCGGCTCTCGCTACTGATGTATCGTTATCTTCGTCTCTCGTCCGTGAAGGTTTAAATCGAACGAGATTAAAAATTACACGCGACAGGATGTAATCGGGCCAATACCCTTTCTGAGGTATTTCGCGACGCGAAGAGCGAGTTTATCCGTGGGTTTATTCGTCTGAAAGAATTTCGTCCGACATCGAGCGTAATTTCAGCCTCGATGGCGAGGAGCGTGACGAAAAAGGCAGGAGCGAGTCATCATCATCGGACACATCATCCGGGATCCCTTTACACGGCTCGTACCAATCGCGCGAGTCCCGGAAACGCATAAAACCCGACCGACTTTCGCGTAGCGGTTTCACCGGCTACAGCATATCCCGCAGAAAATTCTGCACCGCCAGTAAAAGTATCTCATATCGCGGCTGGCAACCCTTTTTCCCGGCCCCGGGGCTTTTTTATCGCGCCGGAGGACGCGCCTCTCGATCCAACATGGCGACCGGTCTCAAAGCGGCCCGGTGCACTCGGCACGAGCGGATAAAATCGGAATAAAATCAGGATAAAATCGGAATAAAATCGGGATAAAGGAAATAAGGAAATTAGCCGACCAGCTCTGATCCAAACGCTAAACTTCTCTCTCTCTTTCCCTGGCTTTCGAGACATCTCGAATTCCGCGCTTTTCACAAGGCAATATCTTGTCGCGGTATTTGTTCAGTCGCGACACGTTCTTCTTTATCTCCTCTCATCCTTCTCGAGCTTTTGTCGTGGAAATGGCGAGCTACGTGCGAGTAGACCGGACGAGAACAGCGACGTTATTCCATTTCAGTGCCGAGCATTTTTTCCCGTTTGGCCGACCGCGATTTATCCACTCGGTCTCCTCAGACGTCGCGAGACGTAGTCCGAGCTTCGAACACGGTTAGCAGGAATTCCGGGTGACATTCCGTCTGGAGCGGTTCTTAGAACGACGGGAGTAGAGAAGCCTGCGCGAGGAATATAAAGTTGTCGAAATCCGGAAGTCGGCCTGTTAGCCTGGTGATTTAGGACCGCGCGCTGCTGGCTGTCGAGATCGCCGGCGCGATAAATGGAGGAGCACTCCGCGCTAGCAGTTCATATTTTATTGCGTAATAAAATATAAGCCCGCGACGGGGCGTGGAGCGAGCGGAGAGGATTTATCGCGACGCCGGAGCACGAGGAGTCTGGGTTGAAAACTGGGTCAGGCCCGGGACTCTAACCGCTTTGGAATCACTGGAAATAGGGCAAGGGACGAGCCCGCGCCGGTTTCTGGCAAGAACGGAAAAATCGGCGAAGGAATCGAGACAAACGAGGGTATAACGGCGGAGCTGGTAAACAAAGGGAAACGGGGGTGAGAGAAGGAAGACACGGGGTGGATGAAAATGGGGCAGCAGCGGGGGAAACGACAGATGTAGAAGGTATTATTAATCGCGACGTTCCAAAAAGGCTTTATTTCCCGTTTTTTCCTTCTTTTTTTTCTCTATTTCTCTCTCGTTCTTTCTTGGCCTCAACAACGGTTCGGGAGAAACGACCTGTCCGTGCGCGTATAGCCGACTCTGCGTTTGAACAGTGACAAAAGCCCATAATTCGTCAGACACCATTGCCAGACACCACGGGGAGAGAAACGCATATCCGGCACGGCGAAATGCAGCCAAGTAGTTGATGCCAGTCATTAGTCAGCCGTGGGAGACGCAGCCGAGAAGCTGGCAAGCAGCTTCCCTCCGGGAACTTTCGTAATTTGACGTAACAGATGCACCTGCTGAATTCGTAATACTTCGGCAGAGGCGGCCGGTCGACTATCGGTTTCCGATAGCGAATCCTGTCATTAAACCTAACGACGACGTATATTCAATTACAACCAGGGCCGATTGTTCCAAAGAGCCGAACTTACAGCGGGAAATAGTTGCCAACTCTTCTCCCTTTTCCCGAATTTTCCCATTCTTCTCGTTTTTCTATGGAAAAAATTCCTCTTCTAACCCGTTTTATTACATTTCCCTGTATTATTTCCGTTCACTCCGACATTTTCTAGGATATTTTCACATCTTTCTTTGCCCTTCTACGGTATCTACGATTTTCCAAGGTTCCCCCCATCTTTTAACAGAAAGCTTTTCCACGAAATTTCGATACTTTTCTCCCTTTTTCGTAGTATATAAAGTAACCTGAATCTTTTATCAACTAGGAAAGGAAATTTTTGGCTTTTCTTTCTAGGAAATTTTTCCGAAATTTCCCATTTTCCCTTGAAAGTGAACCTTCTTCCTATTCATTCGATTAAAAAAATCCGAAGAAAAATCTGAATCGTTTGTCGGAGATTTGAACCCTAGTTATTTGCGTTGTAGAGTTTCGACGATATCCATTTAGCCAGTGGAACTTGTATAATAATGTTCCATATTTCTGCTATTCCACGCCACACGAGGCACTTCGTAGCATCTGTTATAAACATTCTAAATATTAGATCTCTAATTATATCGCTAAACAGCCACTTCTGCCCCAATTTATTCGCGAGGGCAAATAATCAAGCGAAACTAACCGTAGCCGTCAGAGTTAGAGCTTAATGAAGCTGAAACATCGGTGGAAAATAAGGCGAGAATTCCTGTGACGATCACAGCTGGACATTATATCAAGAATGTGGACGACAATGGGAATTCTAGAGGGCAAATAGCTGGGACCAGGCGGTATCTCGCGGATTTCGAATGCTGAAATTAAATTTCTCGCCGACCTGACGCTGCAGAATATTTCTTGGGAAATTGGATACAATCCATTATTCCTCATAAATAACTCTGCTCGCCAAATTCCTACCGAATACGTCCCTAAATTCCAAAATTCGCAACGGTCTTGTTTAAAAATTATTACAAATTCACGCGTAATAAACGTCAACGCAGTTTTGTTTTATATAGCTTGAAAAAGGATTAATACTCTTATTTTTGGCACCGGTCGCCACGAGATCCGAGATTTTCGCTCAAGGGCTGTTGGATAAAAATTTTTCGAGAGCCAAGAAAAGTGGAATTCTAAAAGCCAAATTTATTTATTTGTATCTTGGCTCGCAGAGTTTCGGAAGAAAGTTTCTTTCATCTATACGTTCGCTCTGCTATTCCATATTAATGCATTTACACATTGTCATAAAATAAATGGATGCTATCCTTTTTTATTAACAATTTATTAGCCTTTGTTACAATTTCTATTAACCCTTTTTAGACAAGAAACGAAAATAATGACACATCGAGTATATATTAAGCAGTTGAAAGTACGAAATCGAGGGAAATTTTCTGAATTAAAAAATATATGTTACGTCGATAACAATATTAAAATTACTCTTCGCTATATTCCAAGCCGCTTTCATTCTAAAAAATAAAAAATTTCTAGGGATACTTTAACACTCAGTCGCAAAGGGATAATACGACAAGCTTCTGTTGCGCTGTGATGACTGAGCTCACGACGCCTAATTTTAAAATAAATAGTGCCCTGGACAAGGAACACTTATCTGCGATTTAGTCTTTTCGACGATTCGTCTATCGATCTTTCGACGTCTCAGCGCTTCGGCGCCGCAAACGAATCGGATACAAACGTATCCGATCGCTTATAATTACCTCCAATTATCACCGATAATTACGATATACGTGACACGATACGTTTAGCTAGTAATTAGAGCTGGGCTAGGTTAGATTCGGGTTAGATAGCGTTAAAGTCTGGCAGTCAGTCAAGTTTCTGGTGAAAGGAAACAGGCATAGATCAAACGTTTCTAGCCGAATCCATGGCCGGTGAAAATTGGCCAGTTAATCCAGTTACACCGGCAAGTTGCGCCAGAGGGAAGACAAGGTGGCCAGATTTCAGGTGTGCTATTAGCCAGGCAAACTGGGATTCTGATTAGGAATGAGACCCCGGTGCCTGGAAATGGCGTGCATTGTGTTCCCGACCCATTCACCCCGTCGATAGCGTGTCCGTGTGTGTTTTTGCGTGTGTGCGTGTTGGCCCACCACCGACGTTAGCCTCGATTCCCATCCTATATATACACGCGCATGATGAGCCCTTGAAGCCCCACAATGAACTAGTATTGTAACCCAGCCGTCCTGCACAATGTAATTCTGCACGGAGCATGCGATAGAGGAAGCCAAAGTAACTTAATCGGCGGGCGAGTTTCGGTTTCCTTTGAAACACACGATGGAAATCTTTCAACGATTATGGCACCGCAATGGCGGGACTGTCGTCGACCAGGAACACGCGCAATATTAATCGATCGTTTCCACGTTTTCATTCCGAGTCCCAAATTACGAATCCCAAAATACGCGAAATTTCCCCGGTTTTTTAAACGTCTTATCGTTTTATGAACGACGAGTCCATGAATCCAGGAATTAATCGTTTCTTTGAGAAACCGAGATTGCACGATTGAGATTGAAATATCGAGAATTATTCGATTTCATTTTTTTTTTTTTCTAGATTGCATCGTTGTATTCGAGAGGTGGATAGAAGAGAGTTAAGTGTGTTTCATTTATGAGATAAATCTTAATTCGAATGGTGTCGCTCTGTATTTATTTCGAGATCTATTTTGTTTCGGGGAAAAGCGTTAAGTCGAAGGGTTCCTCGAAACTAAATGTCACTAAAAATTATGAAGACACTGCTTACAGGCCCGAAGGATGACAATTTCGATTTCTTTAAAATCGCAAATATCGCTTTATTATTATATATCAAATTTTTAATAAATCGTCGTAATTTGACCTAACACCGTACATTTGAAAATACTCCAAACTTTGCGTTTCAAATACGACGCGAATTCGTTACCGCCAAAAATTGGCCCACTTCGCTTTAATGGCACGGCACGTGGTTATTTCCCTTCGATTTTTTACTTAGTCCACTTTCGCGTGACAGTTTCGAAGCGCACTGATAAATGCACGGTTTTTGCATAGCCGCGGCCCCGGAACGGCAGGACGAGAGCAGTCTGTCAAATGTTAATACCAATATTAATATTATGCCACTGGAGGTTACAATGTACCTCGCGGGTCGATAATTCGGGCGAAAAGCTCGAATACGAAATTGAAATTGCCGATAGGAGGCCGGTGAAAGAATTTCGTAGGGGAGCGAGCCTACGGGGCTAACGAATTTATCCGATTTTATTATTCGTAAATACGTTAAACATCGCGCCTCGTTTTGTCACGGCACAGGTGATTATGAACGTGCGCGGGTGAAAATTAAATCAAACTCTGTTCCATTAACCGACACGTGGCTCGACAGAGTTCACCGGAAGTATCACAGTTTGTGTGCGCCCCATTCATCGAGTTAAAATCCAGCCAGTTCGCCTGGTGGCCATTAAAATTCGTCGGCGTTCGTCGGTAATTTAAAAATAAATGCGCCGTGTTATCCCGTAATTATACCCAAATGAAAGCAATTAGAGACACCGGCTTTAATCCGTCGTATAAATAGACCCCGGGTGAAACAGAGCCCCGATGACGAGGCGATACGTCCTCTGGACGTGCAATTGGACACGTTTGAAAAACCACCGTCGAATCGAGGTATCCATCGACGAGAGAAGGTTTTATTCGAATCGAAGCGTGTGCGGCCTTTCCAGGCTAACTCGATGATTACCCTCGATAAACGCGTGATCGATACACGCGAGGAAAGAGAAAGAGAGAGAGAGAGAGAGGAGTTAGGAGAGAACAGGTTCCTCCTCGGGAGAGACTTTGATCGAGGGCCAGTGTTCTCCGTTTAACTGGAAATAGCCGGGGCCGGGACGAATCGAATTTTTCTCAGGGAAACGATCGAGCAGGAAGCAGCCCGCGGCCATCGATAATTCATCCGGCACCTCCGTCGATTCTCTGCCCGCTCGGCCTCGAAATCGACCTCGATAAACCCTTTGATCGGGGCTGCAGTACCGATTACACGGGAATTTGGCCGGAGATTTTTGTCCACCGCGTTAAATCGAGCTTGCATCTTTGATTCATCGTCGCGGATAATCGCGCCAGAAGAGAGAAGAGCGCCTCTCGCTCGTTTCGCTCCAAGGTTTTCAGGTTAGAACTAGGTTACGAGTCTATCGACGTTTCCCACTTTTCCACTTCCTTCAAGGTTGGCCCCAAAATACCCCGTGTGTCTTGTCTTTTCTTTTCTTTTCCATGCCAACGATTTACCGCGCAAAATTCAAATCGAAAGGATTTGGAAAGGGAGTGTTGGTAGTCCTCTTCCTCCCTCACGAGGTTGTTGGGGGGATTGTTATCCTCCCCTTGGCGTTGAATGCTGGAAGAGACGAATCGATAGGAAAGGGGTGTGAGTGAATGCGTTTCGTTTTGGGCCTGCTTTATTGGGGACTCATCGGTAAAGCTACCTAACAGGCCATTCCATAGACGATAGGGATATTGGAAGGCCTAGGCGTGTGATATTTAAGAAATGAAGGTTTACCGAGGACTTGCTCCTTTAACTTGGAAGCCATTTGGCGGCGAGGACGAGAACGACGGTCGCTATATTCAAATCTCTCGGTTAACGATTAATCTTTAATCGTTGTTTTTAAAGATTGGAGGGTAAATGTTTTCTTCTGCGTTTCAGCGTGCAACAAGACGTACTATGGAGACGTGGGCAAGACCTACGACCTGGAGCTCCATCGACCAAAGGAGGATAAGGTGCCTTACATTTGCAAGCTCACCTTCAGCGCACCTGGTGGCGATCTGGGCGACATCGTGCAGGCAAGTTCCCGAAACTCCCTTTCGCTATCCCGCGCGACAAAGAACCTAACCTAAAACCGTGTCCCGAGTCGACATACAACCCGTATAGCAACGCGAAGTAATCGAATAAACAACCTGTGCATCTAGCGCGTTCCTTCGCAATCGAATTTCCGACAAAGAAATTTTCATTTCTCCTGGAACGAAACTTCTCGCTAAATCACGTTATAATTCGAACGGGAAAAAAAGCCGGCAAATGAAAAGGTTTTTATTTCCAACTGTGGAGAAGCTGAAACTAGCTTGGTTAGGAAAAAGAAAAAAGAAGAAGCTGGAAAAGCGATAGAAAAAAGGAGGAGAAAGAGAGGAAGGAAAAGTGAGAGAATAAAGGCGGGAAGAAAGAGAATCAAGGGAAAACATGGCGGAACCGCGGCTGCCAGAGGAGCAAGAATTAACGGTGGAATTTTTAATAACGCAAATTGCTAGGATTGCGCCAGTTAAAGCCTCGCGGGTAAAGCGTTCCCGAACAGCGTTCCCGTGGCCACGGGAAACTTTCGAACGAAACGTACACGGCCGAGCGAAAGTTTTCTCGACGTGCTGCCAAATTTATTTATTCGCCACCCTCCTCGCCGCTCTTCGCGCTTGTTTACCGTTTTTATCAAAGGAGTCTGACCCGACGTCGGTTCTTTCCACGACACCACGTTACTGGAAATTAGACGAAAAGCTCGGCGAGACTCGGCTGTTCGGTACTCCGCTGATCTGCGTTTCGAGCAATGCAAATGGCTCTGCATCGTCCATGTATTTATATTCAATTTCTCGCTTGTACGTGTATTGTTAAAACAACGTTGAATACCTAGGTTCAACTCGCTAAAGGAATGTGTTTAATAAAAAGAGGTTAGTTGTCGCTGTCACGTGTTACTACGGCTAACTCTAGCGTGATCTATCGACATTAATCGATACCAATCGATAATAACGGGACTCTGGTACTCTATTTTATCCACCTCGATCGAAAGTTGTAAAATTACGCGAGTAAAACTAAATTTTTTATTAATCGTTTACTGCTGTACGATTAATGCTAATGCTAAACTACTGAAATTGGACAAGATGATCTGTAATCTCACTTAATTCAATCCGAATCGCACAGAATAATTGGTCAGTATCTGATTGTACCGTCCGGTACAAAAATCTTCGATCTTTAAATCGTAATTTACGCGAAAAATTAAAAAGAAGATAGGAATTTTGGAATTCGTGCCGAGAAGAGAAGATAGTAATGGGAATGTACGGATATTTACGTGACTCGGTATATACGACGCATGGTAGCGAACGAATAAAAATGGCCCATTTCCGGTCATTACTATTTAGCGTAGTACCATCCACGATGCAAGCAGCAAGTTTCGAAGGGGAAATATCACCGCTGGAAGCATTAAACAAACGGATATCTAATCGGTATCTCTCAGGTATACCCAACGGTGCAGCTAAACTAGTTTTATTGCTATCCGGTGGAATATCCAAGTCGAAAAGTCTCGTGAAAGAAATATAAGAAGACCGCCGATATGGCCGACATAAGGATCAAACGAATTCAACGGAAATAAGGAGAAAACCAATACCAAAAAAGGGAAGAAAAATAAACCGTGTCCTGTGATAAAGTTTTAAACGAAATAAAAAAGAGCACTTAAAAAATGTAACGTAATACTCGGTCGGATTAAACGAAACAGGAATAATACTAAAATAAATAAAAAAGTAAACAAAATATTTTGGAAAAATAACGATTAAATAAATAAAAAGTAATCGAATAAAATCATGAAAATAAACGGGAAAAAAGGTAGCACAGTCGTTGGCCAATTCTGACGAAAATAGTTTGAAAAGATGATAGATGTTACACCAAAATAATTTGAAAATATTAAATAAATAAAAGGTAATTTATCGGATTAAAGGAATAAACGAAAAATTAAACAAAATCATGAAAATAAAAGGAAAAATATGCTAGCAGGGTGGTTGGCCAACTCTGACAAAAATAGTTTGAAAAGATGATAGATGATAGACCAAAATAGTATGAAAATATAAAATAAATAAAAGGTAATTTATCGGATTAAAGAAATAAACGAAAAATTAAATAAAATCATGAAAATAAAGAGGGAAAAAAAGGTAGCACGATGGTCGGCGAACTCTGACCAGCGTTACTGACGCTCTCTGACGCTCTGGATTGCAGTTGACGTTCGACAGCTTCACCCTAGGGAAATTCGTGTCGTTCACGGCGAAGGGCTGCCCTGACGGGTCGCTGCAGATTTCGGAGGCCCAACGACCGGACGTGGGCGGCCTCTGGTGCGGAACGTCCGTGGGGCCCGCGATTTACTACAGCGAGACCCAGGCGGTCTCCATCACGCTGAAGCTGTTCAGGCTCAGCAAGGATCAGACGGGATTCAATTTCGACTTCCGGATGGCGTACAAGATGATCAGGAAGTCCGACGCCGTGGTGCGCTATGGGAATCCGTTCGTTGGTATGTACTCGAGGATCTTCTTTCGCTTCTTACCAGTTTGTCTCGCGACTGATGCTCTTACGTTAATAACTTTTGTCGCGAGGCGAGATGGAGTTTTGCATAAGCTGGATGCTTCTCAAAGCAACGTGGCTCCGGCTCTATGCTAGAAATTATCGAGTCGCTTGAGGAATTCCGGACCGAGGAATTAAGTCGAAACGGATTTGGTTATGCTACGTTTCTTTTCTTTCGATTTCGACACTAAAGAGTCTCTATATTTTGATAGCAACGGTATCCATTGTTGTATTTTACAACCTGTTCCTCGAGCGACTCGACCGGTCGGTAATGCTACCGATCGAGCCGATTATTTTCCACAAAAATCTTTAAAATCGAGTAGACTAAGTCTACTACGCGATAATTACTCAAATTTAATTATTTATAGCTCGAGAAACACTTAAGAAACATTTAAGCTTTAATTAAATTCGAATATCGAACATGGTTGCTTTTCTACGGAAAATAGAATAGATAATTTTCGAAAATATTTCGTGGTAGAACAAAGTGATAGAATAATCGGAATTATTGTTACAGCGGTGACGCAAACAACCGGACCACCGGTGTCGACAGAACCGACGCTGTCGACGTCCTCGAGCGACTACGCGAACAGTTCGATGGCGATGCCCGTGCAGATGGTGGAACATCCATCGACCACGACGAAACCAAGTAGCGAGCAATACCTCGGGGACCTGATATCCGGCACCTACTGTTCCCGCATATTCAGCGACTGCGACCGGAAGAAGTGCAGGCTACAGTCGCCCAACTTTCCCGGATTGTACCCGCGCAATCTCACCTGCTATTACGTGGTAAGTACCCGGAAAACCTTCCGACCTACCAAAAACTTTCGTATAACCAACGTGAAAAGCGAAACAGTGGAATAATGCGGAAAGATTTTGCTATCCCTTTTAGCATTCCCAATGGAGTTCTTCCGGAAGTTCTTTCGTGGCTACGGTCGATAAGGAAGATTCCTCGCTTTGAATAAACCTTTTTTCCTCGTCTTATATTTCGTATCGAAAAATCGTTTCTCGAGAAATCCATTAAAGATTGCCTGCTCGACGGGCGAGGCGGTCTCGAAAAATGATTTCACGGGAAATGCTTCTCGTCCTAAGGAAATCCGCGCAAGAAGTTCCTCGCCGGTCCATTATCTTTTTACTCTACGTAATATTTCTCCCCGGATCGGGGAATCGTCCCCCCTGGAGAATTATTAGATGAACGGACGAAAGCTCTAGACTCGGCAATTTCATAGCCCCGTATGGGGTTATATAAGGCTAGTCGGTGGATTCTTTCTCTCCTGGACGGTTAAGCCGGATGATGCTCGCCGTTTCACCGTTTCTATTTCCTTTCCCGCGATACTTTGTATCGAGTTGGAAAATTGTTCGCACGAGTGCTCGAACCCTGGTGAGTTTGTTACTTAGCCGCGGAGCTCGAACACGGGATCATAAATTGTCGGCGAACGGACCGCCGCGACGATTCCGGCGACCGGCTTTCTTACCGAGTTATTCGAAAATTTATGTAGCTGTCCGTGGGAAGAATGAAGCCAGAGCGAGAGGTCGCTCCAAGGGACGTGGTTTCTTCGCCCGAAATGGCTCGGTTTCTGATGTTTACGTAACCCTCGGAAGCGCCATGAATTTCCCTGGCTTTCCTCCTGCGACCGAAAATCCAAATTATAGACGGAAACTTTCTTCGTCGAAAATTCATCGTAGAATTCTCCTCGTATAACGCGCTGTCGAAGAAATTTACGACGCGTAATAAAGTTCCTAGAAGCAGATAAAAATTCTATAATCGAAAATAAAAGTTCGTTTCTCCAAGTATCAACAGATTTATCTCTGGAAATATAGAAAACATAGAAATATCGTTATCGATGGAAATATAACGCAAGATTGTGTCCATGATCGTTGATTGAGAAAAAGATAAGTCGCGTACTAAGAATAGGAAGAAAGAAAAGAGAGTATCTAGGAGTGTAAGTAGCGTAACGCGTAATATGTCAGACTCTCGAGAAATTAATCAGAGATCGAAACTCGGATAAAGATTTTCCGATTTTTTCTTCGAATTTTATTCCCTATTTATACTTGTCATTGGTAGAGAAATATTTTCAAAAGTAATTTCGAATTATTATCTGTAACGTGAAACTATAAATAATCGTCTTTAAATGCAAATGCAATTCCTGAAAATTTGTGCATTAGTAGTTAGTAAACTGCGTATATCTACTTTCCCACTTACCCCTAAGTTCATCCTTTGATGAAAATTAAATTCCTTCTTAATATTTCACCCGAAACGGAAATTATCTTCTCCAAATTTTCATTGCCCAATTTTGAAATTTGCATCTCCAAATAGCAATTAAAATACTACCGTCCACGCAAAGTTCGTAAAATTTGTATATCCAGAAAAAGTGCGTCAAAAGTACGAAAACAGAGACGAAGTGTAATTACGTCCTCTAACCTAGAAAGGGCACCCTTTACAACGGATTTGCACCGAATTAGCAATCGGGAAGAAAATCTCAATCTTCGCTGGCCGGAATCCCGGCACGGGGGGGCCGCTAATGAATATTAACAAAGCTGTCCGTTTCTCCGGGGGCAAGAAGGAAAAAGGGGGGGCGGGGTTGTTAGAACGTTGATAGCGACACGCAAAACGTATCCGGTAATCCGAGAAGCCGTATTTCACCGCGAAATCGCGACGGGTCCGAGCAAATTGAACGGGTCGATGCGCAGGGTCGCTTTCGAAACGAAGAGAGAACAACGTTTGGCATTCCGACGAAAATTTACGAGGCCACGTCGTGGGTGCACAACCCGTGGACCATTATTCTCCGTTTGGCCAACTAAAGCCGACTTTCTCGCTAAATACACTTCGATACCGGGGCTGAAATTTCGTCGAGCCACTCCAGCCGGAAGTTGCTCTTGTCCTGGTACGATTTCGACGGCAGTCGGAACCGGAGACTTCCTGCTGTATAACGAAGGATATCGCGTTCTCTGGGATACGTGCTAAAGAGACCGGTTAAACTTTAAATGGGAGGAACAGGGCCGGCCGACGTTAAATGGCACCCAGAGGGTGTTCCGTAGACGGTGCCACGAAACTATATTCCACGTTGGCGTATCGTAAAAATGTTAAGATATCGTGCACAACGGCGTGCAAACGTTTATGTTTCTGCCGGAATCGTTCGATCGAAAATGCACAATCCTGGGAGTGCTCTGATCGGGAAATAATTGGATTTACTACCCTGCTCTGAACATAATTCACTCGGTTAATAAATATACTGTTCTCGCCCAGAGATCCATACATTTCTCCTCTGTTTTTCCTCTTTTTTTTTTTTGTGAACGAGGAAAAAGGTGGGTATAATAAATCTCTATGATTTTATGAATATTTAGTATCTGACAATTTGAAATGACCTCTCAGAATGATTAAAAAATGACAAGAGATATTTCATTTTAACAAGCTTCGACATGTATCATCAATTATTAAATATTTCAAAGGAAAATCGCGATGGCAGATGATCATAGAGACAACGTCGAATGGAGAATTCTTAATTAATAGATTAAAACCTGTCATTTAGTTAATTACACTGATTCACCCTGTCTAATTTATCTCTAAAAGCTGCCTGTATCTCGAGAAAATAATGGAACCTAATCCTGCCCTCTAATTAACCCCTCAGACTCTCGTCTCTGTCAAACATTTACATCATACCTCATTTAAGAATATCGCAATTCGATTTCTACTCTACTGGAATCCAGTGTTAAGTAAAATATCGACCAAGTGAAAACTCGATGTGAATGATGTGATACAGGTGAGACAGCACGACGTGCCGCCGGGGAAGCACGCGTTAATCTCGGTGAGACAGCCCCGGGGCCAACTGGTTGCCATAAGATCGAGGCCAGCGACCCAGGTCGAGTCATCGCCACGTGAACTTCGCCTCTGGAAGGACTGCGACGTGGTCCAGGTACGTATCGAAATTTTCGCAGAAATTCCACGTATTCTAAATCGGTCGTAGGTCGTGCAACGATGGCATCAGGGCTGACAGAGGACCTTTCAGGCCCCAAGGACCTTCGGGACTCTAGTTTAAAAGGACCTGCTATTTTTTATGTCAGTCGTCTCCCAGCAATAGGACGCTAAAGTTTTAAACACCGCAACTGCGGTCTTCGCGTTAGTAAATTATTTCATCTCGAATAAAGTTTATACACCTCGTTGCTATATCATTGAATCTATCACTGAATATATCGCTATATCGCGTGTCATTCTCCTTGAATAATTCCGACAGCACGGATCGAGATAAACTCGTTGGAAATATCATGAACGAGAGGCCGAACAGCGTTTGCTCGCAGATGGTAATTCCGGCGGGTGTGCTTCTTAAATCACCGGCCCTTTGGCGAATCTATCGATCCGCAGAGGAGAGTAACTAAATTCGAATCGGGGATGAAGGGAACGCCGTGTGGTCTAAGTTGATAAGCAGAATTTATTGGCAGACTATGGGGCCAGGCTAGATAAGGAAGATAATGCGAGGATCCTGGCCAATGCCATCGAAACGCGCGAAAGTTTACGGACGTATTTCAGCCTGTTCGACGTCGTATATTCCAAACGAAGCGTTTCGTTAATTATTTTGGCGAAAATTTAAATTTAAAGCTCGTCTAGCGGGAATAAATTTCCTTCCGACGGGTGAAATTAATTCCGGAATTGGTAGAACGGGATATTCGACGCGTTCCGGGGTTGAAAAAGGAAACGAGTACGATTTAAAAAGACGCGGGACATTTTGAAATTAAAAATTCCGTTTGCGAAGAGAAAAGATAATTCGAAACACCTTTCTTTTTAAAGTAGCTTTATGTAAAACACGCTTTAATTTGGAGTACAGAGAGTTAATTACCATCCTTTCAGATATACTAACTTAAAAGCCCTGAAACGAACCTAATTCGTAAATAGAGTTATTTTACTTCGACGTTTGTTTAAGATTCGATGTATCGATCAACGTCGATTTCTGAAATTTAATTAAACGGTAACTAAGGGTCTGCTCTCGAGTACAAAGGGTTAAAAGTCAAGGTATCCTATCCTCGGGATTAAGGATCCTTTGCACTCGACGATCTTTTCGTTACAGAAAAATTCGAAGACCTTCTGCTATTAAGGTATTTTTACAACGATGAATAAGAAATTGTACAAAATTATTTTACTTCGACATTCCACGCATCGTTGGGTAAATTTAATTTGATATATTAATTGTTGGATGTTTAAAATCCGATTAAACGACGACTGAGGGTTAATTAACCCTTTGGGGACGAATGTCATAACACAAGTGGCAATTTTTTAATTTTTTGGAGCGAAAGCTGCTTGGAATATAGCAAAAAATAATTTCAAAATTGTCATCGGCGATGTACCCACATTTTAATTCAAAAAATTTCCCTCTATTCGTTCTCTTTAATTGCTTAACATACACTCGACGTATCGTTACCTACGTTTCTCGTCCGCAAAGGGTTAACAACAGTAACCCAAAGCAAAGAACGTCATAGATCACCTTCATGATTACTAACGCGATTAACCCGAGTACCAAAAAACCAAAAAAGAGGCGTAGCTAAAAATTGCAGGCCCGAAAATGGTCAGAGCCTTTGTTGCCCGTTTTCTTGCATCGAGTGGTAACAGAATTACAAGAGGGAACCTGCATCTCTCCCCACAGGATTACGTGACCGTGTACGACGGCTACACGACCCGGGACCCGGTGATCCTGAAATTCTGCGGAGGCGGCGAACCCGTGCCGGAAGCCACCAGCAGCGGCACCGAGATCCTCGTCGAGTTCACCACGTCTCCTTACGGCACGTTCCTCCACCCGACGCCGCCGCACTCGCTCCACGGCTTTCAATTAGAAGTGCAAGTACGTGGTAATTCTGTTCAAACATTCACGGGTCCGGAACAGCGTGCTTTACACCTTCACGGTGGCGCCCTGCCGCCACCTAGGTTCACGGATCGCATTTAAATGGACGTCCTCGGCGGCCATCGTTACCACGGCCCTCCACTGCCAACCCGGGATAATGAATTTTAGAACAGGGCCTCCTCCGTCTCTTCTTCGTCCTTCGATTCCCTCTTTCCCTTCTTCTTTTTCCTCCTCTCGCCGCGGGTTAAGGGGTATTAACGTCGATGAATCTTCTCCGGGGTGAGTAATGAAATTCAGAACCGGCGAATCTCTTCTTCCCTCGCTTGCTTTCCTCCTCCTAACGGTTTACATCGCGATGAAACCTTTCCAGGGTGACTAATGAATTCTTCCTTCTTCCTCCGCGGTTCCTTCGTCATAACGAGGCTCTTCGGGCCACGAGTAATCGCCGAAAATAAATTCCCAAGAATAGGAGATTGGTAGCTCTCAATGGGACGCTGTAAAAGTTCCCGTAAAAGAGTTTCCCTTTGTTCTTCGCCGGCTTCTTCCTCGCGACGGTCTTCCGAACGAAAATCTTCCGTGTACTGCAAAGAATAAGCTTTTAAAGGAAACGCTGTAAAACCCTGCTCTCTTCCTCTCGATGCCTTTTTCATGACACCATTCCATCAAAATGAAACTCCTAGAGGCAGCCATACTCGGGACCATAGCCTGGGACCTCGGAGATGAAACATTCCACTTTCGCGCGATTCGTTGTTTCGCGCATTTTTGAAAATTCCACTTTTCAAGCTTTTTAGAGTCCCCTGTGAGGGAACGTCGTGATGTTGGCAAATATTTTACTATCGTGGAAGAGTGTGATCCCAGTGGAGAACGTATATCTCAAATACGTAGAGCAATTCGAAAAGACACGGCGTGTTATAGAAATCTTTATCGAGGAAAGAAAAGAAAGGGTGGTATTCGACTAAATGTGGTATAACGTAAAGGGCCTGACGCATTGCTCAGGATTTTTTCCATTGATCTGGGCTTTGTGCTTTCTCAGAGGCCTTTGTAAAGCTACGTTTACACGAGGAAATTGCGCGATACCACGTTAATTGTAAGATCACTCACCCATTCGCTCTGCTATCGCTCTTAACCCCTTGCCACGCCATCTAACTCGGAAGAATCCGGGCCCAAGTTGTGCTGGTATTTCCGAATGGCCAGGAAAGGGGCCCAAAGTAGGGGAGACACAGTGTTAGAACCTGAAACGTGAAAAGAAATATTTATATGCTGCCTAACCGATTACGAGGACTCGTGATATTCAGGTTTGGCCTCATTCAAAATTCTCATCACGAGTTAGACTCGTTAATGTATGGCAAGGGGTTAATACATCAGCCCGTTCATTTCCACATTATTAACTACATGTATGATACAATAGTTGTTACAGGTAAGTAGATTAAATGAAACTAAGATCACACACCCATTCCTATATACCTATTTCTAGGGACATTTATCATATTCACAGGTTAAAGAAAGCTTTTTTTCTTTAAAAAAGGAAAGACGAGTTTAATTTAAAAACAATTACAATCTTAACAGACTTAATGAAAGTTAATTAAATCTGTTAATATCGTATAATTGAAGTAACCCATCCGTCAAATTCACAGGTCCCGTAAACCTAGTGCTAACACATTATTAACCGGCTGTTTTTCTCAGCGTTCATCTCGTGTTACTGATAGAAATAAAATTTCTTTCGAAACCTCTTTTATATAGCAATTTTAGACATAACAACATTAGCTAACCGAACAAAGCTGCCGCGAAACAAAAGCGGGATCACGAGTTTACCGATTTCTATTACTTATTATTTTATATAAATAATATAAATTAATATAATATTACAATAATTTATATTACAAATTATTTTAATATTTATTAACCTGTCAGCAATGTGTTAATACATCAACCCTCTCGCTATTCCCAAAGTACACGCGAGTAAATACATAACCAAACGTTGAGCCAAGAAAGCGACACGGAAACCTGAAACGGAGCAAGCGGCCAGAAACCTGTTACTCGAATGGCCAAAGAGAAAACAGGAATAAACTGTGGTTGCAGGTGAAGTTCGTGGACGTGGATTCGCTGACGTACGCGAAGGACAAGCACTGCGAGTTCTGGCTGCAAGGTAGCGGAGGAGGAGTGTTGGCGTCTCCGCGGCACTCCTTGCCAAGGAACAGCACGTGCCTGTACCATCTGAGAGGAGCTGGTCCACTGTTGCCCAGCCCGACGCCGCCACGTCCTTTGCCGAAATTCCCCGAGCAGAGGCCTGGCACCGTGTGGAGGAGGCCTGCGCCGAGGCCACCGCAACCACAGTTCCGTGTCTGGTTGTCCATCCTCAAGTTCCACGTGGGCACCAGCCTGTCCACCAGCGAGGAAGACTGCTCCACCACCCTTATGGTGTGGGACGGCGAGATGATGCCGCTGTCAGAGTGCTACGACATGGCCTGGTCGGTTAACCGTCCTTCATTCATCATTCTTGCCTCGTCGTTGCAGAGTTCGCGAATTTCCGTTCGGATTTTGGGTCGAGGAAGTCTTTAATTCTAACGGGCAGTGTTTTGCGGAGTTTTGGTCAGGTTTGGGTTCTAGGGGGTCTTTCTCGAGGTGATTTGAATCCTTGGGAGCTAGGTATCTTCAGGTTTGCTGTTAGGGACGAAAGAAAAAGGGAGGGACGATGATGGTTTCGTCCTGGACCTGCTAATGGACTCAAGGCGACCTAGCAGGTCCTAACATTCGTCTTTATCTCGTCGCGATCACACGCAGAGGAAGGGAAAAAAGAAAAGTGGGTAGCTTTAGGAGAAAGATACCTAACGAAACTCAAAACAGTCGCAACACGATCCAAAATGTAAATACCTGTGATATAGTCAGTTTTACGCGATACTACGTTGAGGAAGTAAACTCCAATACTAACTGGCCAAAAATCATTCTGCGAGCTTTTCTCGTTACGTTTACGTTTGACCCGACTATACGCGACCCTGGCTCGTAATAATCGTGTCTGGGCCAAAAAGTTCGTCACCAACCAAACTCGTTAAAGTACAGGAAGCGATTAAGCAGGATCCTGGACCGAAATCGGCAACAGCGAATCTCTCTCCTCGACGCGTCTTTATAAAACTTCGTTAACTATCAACTACTCGGGAACAGCTTCTCTCAAACTAATCCGATTCCCTGTCCTGGAATATTTATCACAACGAGCAGGTTAGAAATCAGAGGCAACGACGAATCCTGTTCCGCGACGAGAAATTGCGCAGGATCTACATAGCAGATGCACCGGAAGAAGTGCATCGCGTTAGAATTCAAAGTAGCGAGTGGTATTGACGAAGGAATATTCCGAATCTCGTGCAACATTCTGCATTGTACACCGTGTTAAAGCCTAGGTGTGCTTTCGCCGAGTCCCTACCGTGGTTCAGAGCTCTCGTTTCCTCGGGTTTCCGCGAATTCCCGCGAATTTCAGGCCGATGCAGTCGAACTCCGACGGATCCTGCACGGTCTGGTTCAACTTCTTCGACGGAGTGTACGCGAGGGCAAGATTGCCGAATTAACCCTGGCCGAGCGGAATTCGCGAGCTCTGCTACAGACCGCGCTGAGTCTGCGCTCTGTTTCTATATAACTGGACGATCAACGCCTGGATTGCACGATTCCCGTGTTTGCTTCTGTTTAGCCGAGTTTGCTTTCTTGTTACGCGATGCTGCTGTCGGATCTTCTTGCCTGGTGCAGTTTGGTTTTACTTGGTCGAGAGTTTGGCGGAGGTCTGGGGTGTGTAAAGAGGTTTCCGCGAGCTTGTCCTTTGGCCGGGGAATTTCTGGATGATTTACGAACCGAACTCTCGCGCGTTCCCGGAACTTTGCAATTTCGATCCTCCGTCTGGGACATTCGGGGTATTTAACACTTTCGGCTGTCGCGACGAAACCAATACGCTTTTTCTCGTTAGCTCGAATCGAAGGGTTTTTTTATGGTTTATTTATTTTTTAATCGTTTGCAGCGATTCCCGTACGCAAAGAAGGTAATAATAGCCTATTTCGTTACTTTAAGTGGAATCGGTCGACCGTTGATCAGACATTTTAAGTAACGCAGTTTTCCGTTACTTCCAATTCGCAATTCCTATCCTCCGCTTGGAATATTCGGTGTTTAACCATTACACTCTTGCTTAGTTAGTCAAAATCGAAGATTTTTCTTTAATTTATTTATTTTTAGATCATTCGTCGCGATTCCCATCCACTGAGAAGGAACAGATACCCAATTCCGTTCCTTGTAGTAGAATAGCTCGGCCATTTGTCAGGCATTGTACTCCTTCCCGATTTACGCGAACACCGTAGATTCCCAGCGAATCTACTCCCAGCGATTCCCATCCTCGTACATTCGCCTTTCTTTACGCGAATTTTTAACGATCCGGCAGCCTTCGAAGTGTGAAATAAAAATCAAAGAAACTCTAGAGACCCCGAAGGCACCCGCAAAGTTCTCGGGGACGCGTCACGCACCTTCAAACCTAAATTACACGCAGCAAACCTCTCTTACTCGAATATATCTCGATGGTTTCTAATCGTTGGAACGTGTAAACAGCAAGGACAACAGCGAGAAGGAGCAGCAGCACGGAGACAGGTCGGCAGCGCCGGCGCACCCTCTCGCGGCTCGTCCGGCCGGGAACACGACCCTTCTGGCGCGATACTGCAAGGACAGGCTGCCTAGGACCTGCGACCACGCGATCCTGCAGAACACCAGCCGCCCCTGTTCCCTCGGAGAGAGTTTCGTTTCCAGCGGCAGCAGCCTGACCATCGAGATGCGGATGGTCGAGTCGACGGCACTCAGGCGAGTGTAACTCGATTGCTCGAAGCGGGCAGAGAGAGGGGAAAAAAAAAAAGGAACGAAGAGGGAAAAAAGAAAGGAAGATGAAAAGAGGTGGGATCGGACAAAGAGCGGGAAAGAGGGGAAAAAAACGCGGTTTCCGTTTCAATTACAGGCCGCGTGCCGTTTTGTTCGCCGTTGTTTCACGTGAGCGCTATCGATCGACACAGGCCGCGTATTATGTTTTCTCTCGAGCGGCGATGTAAAGAGATTTCACGGGAAATATCATCCGCGGGAAACGAGCTTTTATTGGCCCCGACTTTTCACCGGGGCTCTCGCGAGATCATTTCGAGTGATCGGCGCTCCGACCGCGGCTCGTTTAGCTATTTAAGTGTACGGGCTGGTTGCACACCGTAAGGGGCACCTTATACCGCGTCTGACTAACGACTCTACTTGGAAAAGTCCCGCGGATCGAAAGAATAACGTTTTTTCTTTCGGATATCCGTTTTGTCGGGAGATCGCTTCGAAAATCTAGAGGTCCATTGCATCGAAGTTTCGACGCTTCTGTATTTGTTAAATTACTTAGCTACTTTTGAACGCGCCTGTATCGTTGATTCCTTCTAAAGCCTAACCCAAACACGGTACGTAACCTAACGTATATTTATTAACGCGAATAACATTGCTATACCGAAAGATCTCGAATGCGTCTCGAAAACGGAAGCACGGAGAAGAAAAGGTTATTTCTTCGAAATCGATACGCGTGAGTTTTGAAACGCGGTGTACAACGGAAGGAAAATTCTCCGTTGTAATTTGTCCGGTGAAGGAGCGAAGATTATCGAGGGTAAACGAGGTGAAAAGGATCAAAGGGTGCGAGGGGTCGTTTTTTCCCAGCCCTTAACCCGGTGAAACTCGGGTTTTCACTGGCTTTCAATCGGCCGGCGTTTAAGGAGACCGAACTTGAGTCAAAGGGGCGGAAAGTTGGCGAAGCGAATTAAAGTCGGGACTGGAAACGAAGGAAGCTCGGAGACACGGCGCTTTCGCGCGAAATCACAGGCTGGAGTTCCGGTATCGCGAGATCTCGCGCCACTTCCCCGGCCCGGCTGCCTTTTTTCCACCCCCTCGGCTGGCTCCAGGGGTGGAAAGCTTTGAATATAAATTCAGACGAAATTTGCCCGTGACACCGGGCCCGCGGAATCGATACAGAACGTTACACGCGAGGAATGCGGAGGTTTTATGGCGACGCAGCGCAATATCTGCCGCACTTGCACGTTCTCGCTAGCAACCCCCTTCACGGTCCACCCCCTCTCTTCCGTTTCTCCGCCTCGGCTACCCCAATATCAGTTATTTATAAGAAGCGATTTTTCCTGCCCCCGACCGTCCCGCCGGAAGTCACCGGGACGCCGGGATTCCGTCCCGTGACCGAGCTTTTTCTTCTCCAAATCCCGACTTCGTCCTGCCACTCTCTCCACCCCCGGTCAATTACCTTTCCAACCAAACGCCAACTCTCCAACCAAAATCCCCGAGAGCGGAAGAATTTCCATAAATTCGATGCATCCTCCACCCATCGATTCTCAATTTCTCCAACTAATTCGGTAATTTCTTCCTCGCAAACTACGAGCATTATCGTAACCGAATTATCGCGAGTATCATCCAGTGAAACGGCGGAAATTTAGACCGAAGATCAAGCGGAAATTGCGCGTGAAAAAAGAAAGGAGGAAATTTCGAATAATTTCTTCCTCGTAGACACGAGTATTATCGCGTTTCGAAAAATCGATTCACGTCGGATGATCGAAAGGAGAAAAAGAAGAGGACGATGAAACGATTGAAATTTAGACTGGAGATCAAGCGGAAATTCCGCGTGGAGGAATGAAAGGCGGAAATATGGAAGGCAGCCAGGAAGAGAAGACGAGGAGTAAAGATAATTCCTCGAGAGCAACTTTCCGTCCCTTGGCCCTTTGCGAACGCATGGTTGAAGGTCCCTTTCCGACAGGCCATTATAGGAGGTTCAATTAAATCGAGCGCGACCGGATAAAAAAGAAGGAACGGCGGGAGGCTGGCGTACGTGGACGGGTGATTTTTTAATCGGCCGCACAAGGGGGGCGGTGACGATCAAGAAATTGCCCCGTTTAACGGGTTAATAAAGCCCGGGGAAAGGGAGGGCCGCTTCATGCGGAAAGGATTAACTAGACCGTGCGACGCATCCGCGTTCCGCACGGCTATCACGCTCCAACACGCGGCACCCGTGTCCGCTGCCGGTGAAAAATAAAATGTAAATAACCCCCTTTGCGACGTGCCACGGTAAGCGACAGACGTCGACAACCTGCCGGGGATAATTACCCCGGATGGTATCGAACGTTGATGCCCTGTTACGCGATTCGATGAATAATCCCGTATTTTTAGCGCGCCGGTATTTTTACCATCCCCGCGGCGATCATCGGGGTATTCTCCCCAGTCCACGACGCAACAACCTTCTCCGACAGCGATTAGAATAAAAAGAGCAAGGATAACACCGAACGTAGACGCTTTGCTCCATAAAGTCCTGCCTCTTCGTTAATTTCGAATAATTCTCGAGTTTGGGGGATGGAGGTTATTGTATGGGTAAAACTAAGTGGAAAATGAAGAATAGAGATTTTATGTACGGGACCCCGTTTCGGAGAAAATCTCGTTTGCATTTTCCGGGGTAAGTCGTTTGCGCGCGAAATCTACGAGTTTTTGACCTCGATTTCCTGCAAAACGAAGCTTCGAACGGGAAAATGTTATTCTGTCTTTTCTATCTATTTTTATCTGCAGAATCCCTTCCCACCCTTTTTTATTTTAAAATTTGAAAAGTTTCGTGAATAAATTCAATTTTTTTCCTAACTGGGTGTGAATTGACGTCTATTTGCGGTATAAAAATGTTTGAAATTTGTATTACTCACGAAATATTTGTCTGCGATCTACAGGCCAGTGAATTTCCGCGCGCTGTACGAGTTCGTGGATCTGCACCAGGACGGGGATCCTTACGGGAGCGGGCCCTGTTCCAGGATCTTCTACAGCCGCAACCGGGATCATTACCCCGATCGTAGATTCCAGGCACCTCGCGATATTTTCCTTTACGGCCGCGGAGGCGCGAAAAATATGAGGTGAGTCCACTTTCTCGTCGCTTAGCCATTGTTCGAGACGCTTTCTCGATACCGTAATGTCCTTAAGGCTACGGTAGAGAGAGAGGATCGGACCACCGAGCTTTCGCCATAGCCGAGGCGAGGATTTACCTCGCCCTAGGCACTTTCATCCCCCGTGTACCTCTTATCTCTACATTGTTGTCTTTACGCGAACGGTGGAGATTTTATAAGAACGAATTGTCGGACGAGAAATAGGAAATACGTACAAAACAGGCGAGAAAATCTTTAAAATCTCAAAATCTTGAAGAACGGGTGTTTAATAGCTTTTAGATAATTATTTGTGCGATTATAAATCATCGAAGATGCTAATACTCCTTTATAAAACACGTGTTGTGCGAAAGAGAACGTCGCACCGAAGATGTTAAGTTATCCAAGAACAGTTTTTGATGTTTGAAACCGACTATGGGGTTTGCAATCTTCTCAGTGTCGAAACTTTGCATAAATTTCAAAGACTGGTTACGAAATCATATCAAATTTAATTTAGTAATTTAGATAAAACTAGATAAATAACTAAATCTAGTTCCAATTCCAATTGTCTTTATTTTTCCAAATTAGAAATGAGAGAAAGCTTCTAAAAAATACTAGGAACTTCCAAAAATAATAAATCTGTAAATCCAGACAAAGCATTCGCGTAATTTGGATAAAAAGAATTACCAGTGAAATCTATTGAAATTCAACGAGAAGACTGTTTCGAATAAACGAGCAAACCTAATCTAGTAATTTAGATAGAACTAGATAAATAACCAAATCTAGTTCCAATTCCAACTGCCTTTATTTCTCCAAACCGCAAATGAGCGAAAACTCCTAAAAGATACTATGAACTTTGAAAAAGGATAAATCTATAAATCCGGACAAAGGAATTTGAATAAAAAAGAATTACCAGTGAAATCTATTGAAATTCAACGCGAAGACGGTTCGGAATGAAGGAAAGAAGGCGTGGGCGGTGTTTCAACCGGCGATCTGTCCATTTGAACGGCGGCTCGAAGAAAATGGCGGCGCGACCTAACGAGGACAAACTCTTTCTCTTTCCGCCGGCCGCATCCGGCTTGAACGGTGCGCCTTTTACGCGCAAACGATTCCGCGATTTCGAATGAGATGCGCGTCAGCAGCTCGCCTCTTTGTTCCACCTGCAAAAGCGATAGCCGGCCGTAAATAGTCCCTTTGTGCATCGCGACGAAAGTGTGCGCGCCTTTTTCTTCCCTCTCTATCTATCTCTCTCTCGCTCTTCTCTTTTTTTTTAAAGTTTCCCTTCTCACCGTCTATCGCGAAGTTCCTCGACCCCCTTCGGGATCGAGGGTGAAAAAAAGAGGAAGAGGAAGAGTCTCCTTTTTCTCCTCCAAGACCTTCGACAGTGTCGACACGATGCGTCGCCTTTTCATAAAATCCAACTTTTCCCAACTCCTGTCCGAGGCTGAAAATATCATCGCAAATCAGTTTAAATAATTCTATAAAACGTGAAAAATATTCTCACGAAATAACAGCCCGATAATCTTATAGGTATTTCGAATGTTTTCGAAAATTAAAAGATTTTTAACGGAGTAGAAAAATAGGTACCTTCGATCCTAGGAAATTTGTAGAATTTATTCTCTCCAATTTCTCCTTCCGAGTATTCGCACCCTCCAGAATAAATCCAAAGGTTCTTGACCGACCTTTCCCCTATTACAAATTTCCTACTATTTGCCCGTCCAACTTGCCAGGCTCCCCTAACCTGCGCGATCAACGAGACCTTCCGAAAGGAAGTTGAAACCGAGAGCAAAGCGCCGCGAATGGCGAATTCTGGAACTTGTCTCGGAAGGACTCGCCGATTCGTTACCGTCCGTCGATCCCACCCCGACGAAAGTTCCGACTATTAAGCCGGACGACGTGCTTTATGAGGCCATAAAATGGACTTTACGCGTTCGCAGTCGGGCCTTTCTCTTTTCACGCGACCCCTGCCGTCGCAGGCAGACTTGGATTGGGTCGGTCGTTACCGTCGATAAACGCAGCCTGGTTTTTCGTGTTTGCCGTTCAAACAGGATTCCATTGCCAGAGTTTCGCGTGTAACAAACCGTCCTGGATGCTTGTTTGCTTTGTTCGTAATCATAATTGCGCTACGTCCCGGATGAGGGAGCAAGGGATGCATAGTAGTCGCCCCAACAATTCAGACACCAATGTTTGCAACAGCGCATGCGTGATCAGTCACGTGACTGCTGCTTCCAGTGCTGCTATTGGTCGACGCTCTCGCATCTCAGTGATGGCTATCGAGGGTTCTTCTCGTTGCCCTTTTTAACAAAATCCTGCTCGTAATCTTCCTTTGCTAAGTAATAAATACAATAAGTCAGTTGTAATCCTATTAAGGGAGACTTTAACAAATCTGGATAAGAAAGAATCGATTTTCCTCTCTTTTAATCTCTTTAAAGAACCGCGTACTCGAAAATACGTATGCAAAAGCGTTCCGTGAAATTCGTAATATCGCGGAATTTAATATGAAATAAAGGAATACCTTACGATGTAATAATTAACGCTGAGAAGAATTCGACTATTACCAAGTCGAGATTGATTTGGATTAACGAACGAGAAGCGTCGCTGGCCGACCGGTTTCCTTGTAAATCTCTCGGTCGAGCTATCGATCGGTAAAGAGATTCCTTTACGTAACCGACCGGCCATATAAATTCGATTAAGCGACGCGAGTGCAGGCTGAACGGATTTTCCAGTTGCGTGTACCGATTCGAGGGCGAGCACGACGAGATCGTGAAACTGCGGTTCAACAAGCTATTGAACGGAAACCGGACATGCCGCAGCGTCTCCAGTCCAGACTTCAATCGGCTGCTGTGCGTCGGTTCAGAGAACTTCTCGGTGAAGGTGAGTCTGGTTCGACAACCCGTGGAATCTGCCGAAGCTTCTAGCGCTCTCTAGCGTAAATTAATACAAGTGGCTGGTTGGTTTGCTTCGCGGAAAAGGACACCGAGTACGCGCATTGTATCGCGCGTTCTGAAATCTATCCATATTCTCTGGTGTTAGCGACGCGAATGAACTTTGAGCGAAAACAACTTTATTTACGTATCAATCCTTTTGATCAATTCACAACCTCTACGGTTATTAACATTGTCCCCGGTTTCAATGGTATTGTAATTTTTATAATTTGCTTGCTCAAACGTACCCTTTCGAATTCTTCCTCTTCTCTCCGCGTATAATAACGTGCCAGAGTCGCGTGTTCCAATTAATCTTCGAACGAACTTTGAATAGGCATTGCTCCATTTTATATTTTCACAACACGAGAGCACTAGAGGACCCATTCATCTTTCGTGAATACAGTTGTTAACTCGACGAACAACTGCGCGACCCCCCTCGAGTAATGCTGGAACCCCGTTGTTGTCGAATAATCGCGAACGGTACATACCGGGATACAGCTTTGTTCAAAAATTAATCACGGGATCGGAATTGATAAAATTCACGGACCAAAGATTTCCATTTCTCCCTCTGTATTCGCCGAATTCCGCGAGCTTCGTTTAAACCGAAATATGCCCGTCAAACGATCCTTCGACGTGCCCGTAAATCGTGGGAATAATAAAACGGTGATTTACCGATTCAATCGCGGATTCGCGAGAAACTGCGGACTCGGGTGAAAAAGCCAAGGACTCGAACCTACCTTATCGCGAATGAGCAACGATTTTAATTTAAACTTTACCGATCGAAAGAACCGCTATCGATCGTAGCTATGGCAGATTTGTAATTAACGATGCCGCGTTTTCATTAAAACTTTATCAGAAATTCACCGCGTAAACGATGATCGCGGGAGAGGGCGCCAAAATCGAGGCAAAGCGAGCGTGCGTTCACGTGACCGAATAAATCTGAAATTCCGATCGAGAAGTGTAACCGTACCACCACCGCCGTCCGATAGAGTTCGTTATCGATTCTGGAATTTATGACGAGCCTCGCGTCCGCGAATTTAAAGCGCAATTAGGACCGCTAATGCTCTCCGTACCGTGTCACGTTTATTTGCCCGGCTGAGTAATTATAATAATCTGTCGACTAATTAATTGGCGAGCGACACCGAGGACCGAATCAGCGTTGATATCCACAGGTGCTGGATCTTCCATGGCCGAACGTACCGCCGGTCCAACGGGACTGTCTCTGCTCTAATCGATCTCTGCCAATGAACGTCAAGTCAACGTCTAACATCGTCGAGGTACACTTCACCGTCACGTCTATGGACTCGTTGGACGACTATAACAACCTGTTCTTCGAGGGCACCTGGGGCTTTATAAAAGTCAGCCCCTGCATGCAGAAACGTAGAATGAGGGGACCGTCAGGGGAAATCAAGTATAAGGCGCCTATTATAGAAGAAGATGAGGTGAGATTTCCATAACCCTGGATAAATCTTGGATACGCGAAAGGTTAGATTGATTGCTATCTCGGAGGAAATTCTCAATTATAATAAACACGGTTTGACAGTTTCTACGTATAAACGCAGTAATCGTCGCAATGTTTCGTGACTGCACTGTGTTTGAGTTACCTAGCGAGAGCACCATTCTGTAGTACTTTATAGTACGCGACAATAGATGGCATAACAGTAACGTTTAAGTAACATCGAAGATTATCTTTGACCCCGTTCTTGTGTACAGGTATAAAATATCGAAACGTTTATTTTTTGTGATTTTAATCTACGATCTTTCTACGTAATGTTATAAGTATTTTTTTAATTTCCACTTTAAATTTGCTAGAATTTAAGTCTGATGCGTTTCATTGGATTATTTTCAGAAAAACTGCGAAAAGCATCCGTGGCTGATCGAACCAGGTCCTAATCAATATCTCTACGTGAAAATGCATGGCACAATAATGTCGAACACGAGCAAGTGCTCGACGAAGAATCGAATCGTGGTGCACACGGGTGGGCAGATCCACGTGTCGGTATGCCCCAAACCACCTGCGGAGTCCAGGCACCATGTGGTGGAGATTTTCAGTGACGGCTGGGCCGTCAGTAGCAATGCCATGATCTTAGCTCCGGGTCAGGACCCCGTCAGGACTGTAGTCGTCGAGTTTATCATCAAGGAACCGGACACGTACACGGTTACCTGGTTAGAGCTTACTAGAAGGTGAATGAAAATGTCTGCCTCGTTTCCTGCTTCAGATTGTCTTTCGTGGGATCCATTAAGTCGATAGTATTAGTATTTCTAGTAATTATAAAGAGCAAATATTTAAAACCAGCCATTTTAACTGGTCTGGTACTTTCAGCGTTAATAGCGAGAACACATTGGTTATTTCCCTTCGTCCAATTCAATTTAGATTCCTGAATGAAGAACGCAAACTATAATTTGTTCCATGCTGTATAGAGCCTTACTCTCAATTCACCAGAGTAGAGAACTGTGTCAAGGAATGCTCGCTTCGCCTCTCAATACCAAAGCACTATTTCTGGAATCCTACCCGAAAAAAACGATAAAAGAAAAATAGAACCGATTCCACTTTGAGAAAGGCGTGAAAGAATTCTTCCAAAGCTCCTCCACTAATATACTTCTAAAGTTTCATTCAGGTAAGCTTGGGCTTAGCTCCCTTAGAAACCTCTAAAACGTTGTTTTGTTTGTTCCAAAACTGCACTTGGAACAGTGTTAGGAACTCTTTCTCCTCTCTCCTAACACCAGAATCCCATTTAGGCAAGTGCAACGAAGATCTCCACTTCCCTGAGCAACCATTCAAACACCATTCTTACGATTTCGCTGGTAAACGCGTACAGGGAGTCTCTAGAGTCAGCCATAAGGATCTCGAGGCCTGTGCTCTTATCGCAATTGCACCATTGGTGCTGTGAAACACGGTTGAAAAGTTCGAAGTTAAATAGTATAATTCTAAAAACGGTTCCCTCTATAGACAATCGCAAAATGCAATTCTTTAACAACGAATAAATATCCTATTTTTTTATGTCTCTGCCAGGCCATCGGTAACATCCACCGCAGGGCTGCAGATGCCACGGGACTGCGAACAGCGATGTCCAGAGCTAGACGCGTGCATAGACGCGTCCCTGTGGTGCGACGGAGTCTCCCATTGTCCATCAGGCTACGACGAAGCCCTGACCCATTGCTCTATCCTCATGCAATTACCCCCGCTGCACCTGGGCCTCGGTATCCTCGCCATCGTCACGATCCTCGGCGTGATTTGCTTCGTGATCTGGCGGATCTGCAGGCAACGGGCGAACCGGTCGATATCGCAGCACCGGCTGAAGAGCATCTCCTCGGAAACGGCGATCATCGACGGAAAAGAAGTGATTTGCTGACACAGCGACAGTTCTGTGCGATACGTAGAGGTCGACCGGGTGACCACCGTGTGACGATAGCCCACGGTCGTCCCATTCGTCGCTCATCGTGGCGTCGTCGCGTCCCACTTGGCGTCCCCTTGAAGGGGACACCCGCTCCGACGCCACGACGACGCCCGCCTCCGCGTAACACGCAGAACTGCTCTGGTATACTTCGTAGGAGACCTAGACTCTACACGAAAGGACGGTTCACTGCTCGATGACCTGGACCGGCTTGCGCTTTCCTCTTTACTTGCAGAGAGGTTCATGGTACTCGAAGACCCCTTTTGACGCCCCTATCGCAAATTGCCCTAGGGGATTTCATGGGGAGGTTCGATGACGGACACCGGAGATTCAGAGATAGGTGCTTGTAGATGTTTTACGGAGATGAACCAGTGCTGTTCATGGCTGAGGTTTTTGGTATTCGGTGAATCCGACAGCTTAATTTCTTCTTGATTATCTCGATTTGTTGAACGATCTAGACGAAATGGAAGGAACTCTGGAACAATTTACTTCGTTCGCTACCTTTCAATGCTCATACTATGCGTGTCGAAGATTTTACTTGCGGCACCTACCCCTAGGATTTGATCCACAAGACCTCCGTCATACTTTTCGCGAGAACATCGCAATACCCGATCGAGGTTCTTGCGAACCTCGACCTGGGTTGGACCAACTCGGGTTCCTCGGGGTCGTTAAGCCCGTACCACGGCTGACCGAGGTCAACCGCAGCCCCTGCGGGTTCAATGCTTATAGAAAAAGGAATTGATTATATTACAATAATCTTCTACATCGGGTACACGAAAACTTTACTTTCTCGATAAATTTCGTTAATGGGAAATTTTGCTCACTCGTAGGGTAACATTGAACAGCACTGGCCTAAACACTTCCGGATTGGTTATTATTTGCGCCGAGAGCACAGAACGACGCGTTTCCAAAGATTTCTCGATTAGAAAGCCTACGGAACGCGCGGAATCGAGTTGCTTGAACGAGGACAATAAGTAATGAAATCCTAGTGATATCGTTTTCGCTAGTAGCATAGCTAACTTTACGTCTCTAACGACTAGGCGTCTCGATGCATCGATGCATAGAACGATGGTCGAGCTATCGATGCCTGGATCGTAGATATTGGCATATTAGAGGAGCCTGAAATTCAGTTGAACTTCGCGCTCGATTAAACGCCGACTCTAAGAAGAGGAGAACAGGATGGCGGCCTATGGCATCGAGCAGGGAACCAGCAAGAAAAACTCGCATTACAGTCGTTCGATCGTACGTCGAGGTCATCTCGACGAAGATAGAAGACACGGTTTTAAGCACGAGCCAACGGCTCCTCTCTCTCCTCCGCTCTCTCTCTCTCTCTCTCTCCTGCTCCCTTTTGGTAAGCGCGCGAGATCCTCTGTAAAATATTCGGTCGAAGTCGCGCGTATTCAGGTGAACCACGGCTGGCTTCATCGTGACAACGTGAATCAAGAATAACCGGAACATCTCTGTCTTCTCCTTTTGTTCATGCTAATGCCAATGGTAATGCTAGCAGTGAGAACTTAAAGTCCTCTGTCAGCGAGCAACTGATGCATCGAGATAATTCACGAGATAACCTGATGTATGGAAAACGGCTCGTTGGTAGGTGCTTGAAACGTTTACTTTCAAAGTTTCGTTACTGAGAAGGAATAAAATATTTTATCATTCGTTGTTAGTCTATATTTTGACGATCGATAAATCTAAGATACCTTGTGTTTGATTTGAAACAGATAACAAGAGTGCCGACGAGAGAAATCTGCTTGAAAAGTATCCGAAGAGAGACATCTAGATTTGAAGTGAACTACGATAAGGCTGTGGTGGCGCTAGCGTCGCCGGATTCGATTATGAGTTGAGGAATTCTTGAGATCGATAAATCGCAGACTTAACGGAGACAATTGGAACTGCTTCGATTGATTCATGTTGATCACGATGGAACTAGTCTGGTAACAAGTCGGGAACTATAGATACTGACCAAATGTTTCGAGTGATTACCGTTTAGGCGACGTAACGATACTGTCATACATAGCGATAAGACTTCGGGAAGAACGAGTACGAAGAAAATGATGTAGAAACATGGTAGCCTGAAATTATGTGATATATATAATGCTGTTTTCCGCGGAGCTGTGCTCCGTTTAATGATTGTTACATCCTGGCCAGAGGGGTCGTCGATAATAGGAATCGGTATAAGCGTGATTGGAAGAGCGTCGATTTTTTGAACGGACAGAATTGACGCCACGACGACACCCGACGCCGTAACTTGTACACCATGTTCATACTTGTACATAACTGATTATCTATCTATTTGTATCGGGTAACACGACATGTTCGTGCACGCGTCCCCGTTTGCGGCTAGAGTACGTTTCAAAGTTTCAATTCGAGTCTAAATATTCAATGGCCAATTCAAATTTGACGAACCAACGATTGATTTAAATATAACAATTTGATTCGAATTCAAAGATACACGAGGCAACTGAAATTTGAGAGTACGATTATGTCGGATACGGTAAACACAACATTTTGATAATTTTAATTTCTATTACCTCGAGTTTCCTTTCTGTTTCTCAGTAATTAATCGCCGCAAACGGAGGCCCGTTCTAAACCGCTTTACTACTAGCCGATAAGCGTAGAATTCGCGAAGCGCAGAAGCAAAAACGAAGGAACAAAACCGACAGAGGATACGAGGCAAAGCGAAGGGATCCAGAGACAAGGCAAGGCAAAAAAAACGATTGAAGAAAAAAATAATGACCGGTCAGCTAACTGAAAGCACCGCCATCGTTTTCTCGCTGTGTTCAGCGTGCACGTCAACCATTGTTCGATGAACGAATATCCACGGGATGTCTACGGAACGAAAGCCACAGTCGATAACCGTTGAATACCGACCCTCCATTATACGTTGATGAAAGACAATCGTTAATGTATTCGCGTGGAACCGCACATTTTTCACTCGATTTATTAATTCTATATGCTTTCAACGGACCGACCACAAGCGACTACCACACTGCGCGGCGTTCCTCGAGCCATCGGTGGCCCCTCTACGTGCAGAATTCTCAATAAGCGAACAAAATCAAAATAAACCTCGAGGAAATCGAGATTCGTTCGATTCGTCGAGGGGTAGAATTATTTAGGTCTAAGTCGGTCAGTGGATTTTACTGTAACTTCGAATTCGTACGCGTAGATGGCGCCACTGTGACATCGACATGGCCGCCGTACGAGTTGCAAGTAACAACAGCCCGATGGAAAGAAGAGAAGGGACAGAAGAAATTTCTCGTCGAAATGTCACCGGATTTCGTCCTTACGAGAAGACTTGTCTATTAGACGAAGAAGTAAATTACGCGCGTTTCTTTCTTTCGCAAATATCGTTGATTGTAAGGTTTATTCTCCGCGTTCTCTCGCGTTCCACTCGATACGAATCGGTGAAGCAAGCAGCGTTTCTCTGCGCGAAAGACAATTTAATCAAGCTCGAGAACCAACTCGTGCAACGAACCAGTACATCTCCACCATTCTTTTCTCCCAGTTTTCTCGATGTGTCGTTCGCGTTTCTTGCGTTGCGGGGACCAATATTTCGTGCGACCGTTGGATTTGGCCGTGCCAAAAAATCGGAAATGGACAGTTAACCACGGTTTCTTCGTTCTTGATTGTTCAGTTTACTCGCGTGATCCCGGTTCGGCGCGATACATTCCCAGAGAATTGAAGACTGACGCTTTAGTTTCGTATTCTATCGTTGCTCTTACGACGCAAGTGTTTCGTGATATCGGTTCACTGCCATTTCGTTTCCTTATTATCGTACTTATCCAACCGTTTTCCAGAGATTCAGTCGACCAGCGAGGGATGGACACACCGATCGTGAAGATCAAAGATAAACATTATCGAACAAAAATGGAATGAAGACGCTTTCTGAATTTAAAAAAACGAACAGACACCATCTATTCCAAGAAGAAGCTGCCAAAGAAGAATGAATCACCCAAAAAAAATTTACCGGTATTTATATCTCTTTTCATAGATCTGTTGCTCGATCAAATAGCAATAACATAACTCAAAAAAAAAGAAAAAAAAAAAAGAATAGAACAAAAGTAAGAAAAAGTAAAATGGAGTCTGTATCCGCTCTGTAAAATAAAAAATGTGATCCAAATATACCCAGGACATCGAAGACAAACAAGCTAACGCCATAAAGATCTCTCAGCCAAATGCAAGAGGATTCCTCGCGGAATGGCGAAGCTTGCTTGATTTATTAACTAGATCAGGTCAGTGCCGAGATCTCGTTTTGGTTACCACTCGCATCCCCGTCGAGGAACCATAAAAATAGGTGAAAGAAGTTCAAGAATGGTCCGCCGGAAGAATCAGCAGCGGGGTTCTCTTTTTTCCCCTCGAGTGAAACTTTCATGCGATAAGATATCGCGTCGAAACGATAAGACAAACGCCGACAAAGGCTAGCACGAACGCTTTACCTTGGGGTTTCGCCTTTAATCATCATATCCAGCGCGCAACTTCGTTCATCGGGGACGACGAGGTAGCTGAAAGACAGATCAGAGTATTATCATGCGAAATAATTTTAAAACATCTTGTACATTTTGTTACAGACATTCGAGGTAATTGTGATATTATTGGTCAATCATTCCTTACCATTTGGTTTCACCATTTCAAGATATCCTGCTGTGTAATAGTCCTTTCACCGTAAGTTCCTCTAGTCTAACATTCAGTCCATGTTTCTGATCCTCTTTTGGAGTCTAAACCTGACCAGAATGTTCTATTTTATTTTTAATTCCATTTTCCATTTATCTTTATTTATTCGATTAATAACAACTACACAACAGCCAGTATTATTTTGCCTTTATACTGAAACATAATCCATCTGCTAGGTTTCCTCAAGAGAAAACGCTTCACTGCAAGTCCCAAGTACACTATTCCGACAAGTCGATGACAAGAATGTCAATAACGTTGGAAAGGACGGAAAATCGGAAGAAATAACGAACCGCACAAAAAGATCCGTGACGCTAAACGTTAAGCGCGAATTTTAAATGTTATAAAAGCGAGTCACGGGTTTTCCAAATGGAAATCGAAACTGAACAACGGTGAACGAGCTTGTGCGCGGGAAAAATATACGGTTTCCCCGATGAGGGCGCGTTGTTCACGTGCACGAGGACAGTAAAGGTTTATTACTACGACAGGCGAACCGATACGCAAACGAACCAGCCCCCCGGTGCAATTTATCGGCGGACCTTTATTGACGTCGCGCATGAAAACGCGACCCGCGTGTTTAGAGACGCCCGCAGAGCGATGGCCATCGGCCATGGAATCGCGTGGACGACAAACGAACCGGCCCTTGTAACTCATATCTTCTGAACCGTGCCGGATCTACATTTACCACTCGACTATTGATTCGATCAGAGGAAATTCCGTGAATTCCTGGAAATTCGGTTTAACGTCGTTCCACAATTCTTAAATTTTTCAATGATTAAAAACCGAAATTCATGAACTTTACGTTTTCGTAAAACCGGGAGCAGAATTGCGCCAACAAATGAAAGTACTTCGATTTTCGAATTATCAAATTTGTAAATTTATAAATCGTTGTATCGATAAATTAGCTAATTTTTTGAATGCTGTGTTTGAATAATTATTAACATTCGCGCTTGTAAATCTCGAATGTTTCAATTTACAAGTTACTATGTTCTCCACGTTAAGTTCGCGAAGAGGAATTCATTGCGATTACAGGTCGATGTTCCATGCAGATGGGTGTACGTGTAAATAGACGATGAGCGACTCGATTGTAAATAAACGTAAAATACACACGTACGAGTTTTAACTAATTCTAGATCACGATCTAAGTTAAACGAATAACTATGTAGACGATTAGACATTATTAATTACGATATACTAAAACCATATCTATGAACGCGCTGGGATTAACGAACGGAAGATCGATATTGAGAACAAATGTTATCTCTCGCAGTGACGGTACTTAAATTACTTCATACCTAAATTATAATCTAAAGTATATAATTAAATTTAGATTGCAAATGTAACGATACGTTTCAAGGAAAGCAAAGTCTTGTGAGGTATTAGCAAAGTTTTCTCGCCAGTAGATAACTATTCGGTTGATTATATTCTCGTAAGTACTTACGTCTTATGATATTCATTTGGAACCTATTTTTTTAATAATCATCAGGGAATAGTTAATCGAAAATGAAACGAAGGGATATTTATTATTCCCGTGATTAACAACGGTTACCGTCGAGAAACCATAAACGAAACCAACTGAATTCAAAAGTATAACGAGAAGGCTAAATGTAAACGACTTCCGGTAAACGCGCGTAGAATTGACAAACGTTCGCGCGATTCTATGTACATAAGTAAGCGTAAGTGTTGCCGAAACGATAATCGTAAAAATCAAGAAACTGCACAAGACGATTAAGTTTAATAATCATTTCTTGACAAACTGTTATACGTAAAAAAAAAAAGCAACAAACGAACGGTCGTAAAATAGAGGGAAGAAAAGCTGGAATATGAGGCAGAGTGATGTAACCAGGAAGTTTATGAAACTCCGTGGACTGATTTGTACAGCATTTATCTCAGGCCTGTCCATGTATGGAATTCCTAAATCAATTATTCTTCATCATAGCCTCATGGTCTCCGAAAAAAAAAAAATAGAATAGTGACAGCGTAAAAGTAATCATATCGTGTAGTGTCGATACTTTAGAGGATAAATTTACAGTACAAAATAAAAAAGGACAAAAAAATTGAAAGATGCAATGCTAATCAAAGGAAACGATTAGAGTACCATCTGTGGTGCTACTTACTAACTAACCTTAATTCGCTAATTAGTGTTTATATTTTGTGCTCTAACTTTGTTCGTCGAAGAATCGACATGTAATTAACGAATTATCGAGCACTTTCTATGCTATGATAATGGAGACAAAATAAAGAAAAATGATTTAGACTTGAAGGATATATCCGGTGAGCAGGCCTGGTTTATCTAGTAGCACAGAAGTTGTATGAGTTCCAAACTCTTCCCGAAGACTGCCGAAAACGCTTATTGTTTGAAACGCTTCGGCGCCCCGCAATAATCATCGTTTCAAACGATCAAAAGTAACGAGTAAGCAATAAGTATTGCTATCTCTGTCATCGTTTTCATACAGGATCACATGGTATGTATCGTATACTTGTAACAGTCGGTATGTTGTCGACACGATCCCGTTCTAAAGGTTCTTCGTATTCTTCAATTTAACTTCCTTTTGTACTCTTGCTTTTTCCATTTTATAAACATTTCTACTCTGGTTTTGATACCGTCTTACTTTGAACCGATGAAAATAAAACAATCTGCAACATTACCGACTGTCGATATATTGGTATTTAATTTTGAAATTCCCGCATAATTATTCATTCGCATTACAATGAATGCTTTCAATGTTCTTTCTTTCCATGCACATAATACTTTCCTTTTTCTTTGCTCAACACTTTATACTCGACTCGTTCAGAGGTTTAACATAGACCTTAGGGATTTTCGGACTTTCTTTTTAATGCATTTCCCAAGGCACGAAGTGTGCAGGAAAGAATATACACTAAATACCTCGAGACAGCGAAACTATCTCGATTTCTGACATTGTTATTACAAGGAAATAATCATAAACATAAACGGAAGAATACATTACGAGTAAGAACAAATTGAATAATTTGTTCTACGGTGAGCGTGGAATCAAGAACAGGCCCGACAATAACATGCGCGCATGCGCTCGTACACCATACACGTTTATGAAAGCAAATGTTATGTAAAAATGATTATAGATGCGTCCATCAGGCTGATAATATGTCTTAAACGCAAAAGGAAGAAAGAGGAAATCCTCTTTTTCACTCAATGAAATGCTCAATGAAACAATTTTGAGGTACATTACGTTAAATGACCTGTACTGAAAATTGGATAAAACTATTGTAAAATTTTAAATAAAAGACGTTAATAAGTATACCACTCATAATGTAACCGTGATAATTAATTGGTCAATATTAATGAGATTGCGTCGTTTGGCCTGTAGGACACTTCTATGGGATTGTTAATGAGAATGATAGAGGATCGATCACCGCCAGACGTAAAAAATTGCAACAGAACCTCCGGAAACATGCTCACACGACATGCATATAGTTACTAATTATACCATTATTGATTACCGATTCGAATATCGAGTATGCGACATTTTTAATAAATTATTTTGAAGATTGCTTCACTTGTGTATCTTTACCATACCTTCTTATTCCATATCCGTTTTTATTCATCATAGCGTATAATTAACTATCAAGAAATAACAAAAGTAATTCTTAATTTTTTTTCATTAACCCGCGTACGTAGCGTCACGTGATGTCCGTATTGAAACGATACTTTCATGATATTTTCAAATAAAATACTTAATTTTGAGAGAAGAAATGAGATCGATGCGAGACATAACTCGTAATGAAACCAATACGATAATAAAATATATATTCAATTATTTAATTTTATAGTATTCGTGTACTATATGGTACAACATAGTGCGACAGTAGCGCCTCTCGTTTTAATGACGAGAAATTACGTTATGATAAGCTGTATACACGCGCCTACGTGCGCGTTCGGACGGTGTACTGGGTGTACATTTTGTGCGTGATTTGTTTGTTAACAAATATTTCGATTTTTTGACATAAAAAATCCAATGAAAATGGAGAACGAGAAAAGTACTATGCTTGCAGTTTTGCAGCTGCTCAGAAAATATAATTTAAAGGTATTTGGTAAAATATTTCGCTACCGAAACTTTTCTAACCTAAAACAATAATATAAACATTGCATATTTTTTATAAATCCCTTGGAACATTTTTGTGTTCTTGCATGAAAAATAAAATATCAACGCTTAAATTATTATTGTAATTCTATAAATATTATTTTTATAGGGAACAGAGGAACTATTTAAAAAAGAGGCAAATCTGACAGACATCTCACCAGATGAAGCTCAACAGACTGATTCTGAAGTGAATAGTGTTCTTTCTGCCTATAAAAGTGAAGGTGATCCTGCTCTTTATGAGAAAGCGTACAGCGAATTAAAAAAATTTGTAGAAGGATCCTTGGATATTTATAAGGTATATTATTAGAAATTAAATTTATTTAACAAAGAATATAACAAAATATAAAGTATATGTTTCTTAAATAACAGCATGAATTGGGTACAATTCTATACCCAGTATTGGTACATATGTACCTTGAATTGGTTTATAATAATCATTCTGAGGAAGCGAAGTTGCTGTTGGAGAAGTTTGGTGGAAATTTAGAGGAATATTATCAAAATGATTTGAAAAGATTATCCAATGTTACAAAACGTGAACAAATGGCTGGAAATGAATTGACTGATACTTTCAAGTACATATTAATAAATTCAGATATTTATGATATAATGTTACAGCATGAATAATATAAAATATTTTATAGATCTAACCAGTTCATAATCAGGATGTCGAGAGATACTCTTTCCATATTGAAACGACATTTACAAGAGAAAAAGCATAGCGTGTTATTAAATATTATACAAGAGCATCTTTATTTTGATATGTACGAAGGAGTGGCTAGGAATAAACAACAAATTGATGCTACATCTGGTGCAGTAGTTGGTGAGGCAACCAGGCAAGGTAAGACTTCAGATAGAACTTGATCAATGTAAAAAAAAAAAATGCATATTTTATCTACATTATAATTTTTATTTAAGACAATAAGGCAAAGGTATATTATGGACTTTTGAAGGAGCCGGACATTCAGTGTATGCCTCCAACTGAAGAAGAAGAGGATGATACAGGTGGTGCAGATGGAGATAAGCCAAAAAAGAAAAAAGCTAAAAAGGATCCATTGTTTTCCAAGAAAACAAAATCAGATCCAAATGCACCTCCTGTTGGTAGAATGCCTCTACCTAACTTGTAAGGAGATTTATTTGCTTATTTATTTGTTGCATATTTATATAAAAAATGATAAACTCTGATTAAGTATAGAAAAGACGCAGATAAGCTGGAAAAAGTAAAAGCATTAAGAGAAGCATCAAAACGTGTTGTACTTGGTCCAGATACTTTACCATCCATATGTTTTTATACCCTGTTGAACGCGGTGCATACGTAAGTTTACATAAAGATTAGTTCTAAATAAATAAACACGAGCATGTATATAATACGAGACTTAGTGTGACAGCGGCTGAAGTAGCAGAAGATTCGAGTTTATTGGCTATTGGATTCAGTGATTCTTGTATAAAAGTGTGGAGTTTAATTCCACAAAAATTAAGACTGATGAAAACAGGGGAACAATTACAGGATATAGATAGAGAAGCAGGTAATACTTATCTCTATACAACTGAATCGTAAAGTTATCATATTCTATTTCGAAACGTGTTTATATCGTAATGTTATAGATGATGTATTAGTAAGGATGATGGACGATCGTACAGCAGAAACATCGAGATCATTATTTGGACACAATGGTCCAATATACAGTTTATCATTTAGTCCAGATAGAAATCTCCTTCTTTCATCTTCAGAAGATAGTACAGGTATACTTTGAAATGTGTATTAATCGATTATATTCGATAAATATTATTGTATTTTACTGTATTATAGTGCGATTATGGTCTCTGCATACATGGACGTGTGTCGTATGCTACAAAGGACACCTATTTCCAGTATGGTGTGTCAGATTTTCGCCTCATGGCTACTATTTTGCAACTTCCTCCCACGATAAAACCGCCCGACTCTGGGCAACTGATTCTCACCAACCACTTCGAATATTTGCTGGTCACTACTCAGATGTAGATGTAGGTTCATATTCGTAAATCTCAAATATGTCATAAACGAATCGAAAGATAAGAAATTAATTCTTGTTTAGGTAGTACAATTTCATCCAAATTCAAACTACGTAGCGACCGGTTCCAGTGACATGACAGTAAGATTATGGGACTGCGTTACTGGTAGCCAAGTCAGATTAATGACAGGACACAAAGCCCCGATTTACTCCCTTGCTTTTTCCGCAGAAGGTCGATTTCTGGCGTCAACTGGCGCAGATCATCGTGTTTTAGTTTGGGATTTAGCACATGGTCATCTTGTTGCTGCTTTATCGGGCCATACTGGTACCATTCATTGTTTATCGTTTAGTAGGGACGGTAACATATTAGTCTCGGGTTAGTGCTGTTACATATTCAATTTCTTAACAATTATCCAGAGAATAAACAAAAATTATCTTATACTATTTTTCAGGGTCTTTAGATTGTACACTCAAGTTATGGGATTTTACGAAACTTGCAGAAGAAATGAGTTTAGAGGACGTGAATGTGTCACACAATCCGGATGTAAAGACAAACGCAGAAACATATCTTCTTCGAACATTTGCGACAAAAAACAGTCCAGTATTGGCGCTACACTTCTCGCGAAGAAATTTACTCTTAGGCGTTGGAATGTTCGAATCAACTTAGCAAACGTGATTGTCGTGGAACGAATTCTACCAGCACTAATGGGATATGGCCTGTCATCGATTTGTCATTGTTGTAACATAAGAATGTTTGTTAATAAATTTTTTCACATTGATCATGCGACGTACCTGATTATACCTGTTTATAATGTATTCAATAAATGTATATCATACAAAGCCAAGGATTCAGGCGCTATATTTATATATGTGTATATAATTACAATATGTATAATCACTGTATGTCAACTACTGCATGTCAAAAATTTACCGATTAATCAGAGAGGCCGTCTGCGGAAATAAAGGAAATATTTTTTTTTAAATTCTCAGATTCTTTAGCCCAAAATTCTGCGAACTGAAATAGTAGTCTGAATAGAAAACGGAACGAGACCTCGAGATTTCAAAACAAGATAGGATTGCAAAAAAGAGCAAACACGATCTGAAAGGGTACTTTCAATAAACTCGAATAAATTATTGCTAAGGTGGTCTTCAGTGACCGACATTGGACAGTTCGTTTAAAGGATGATATTTATAGCTGACCGACATTGATCTTCAAAAGCACGGCTTTTTAAAAGGACCGGTTGAATATTGAAATAAAACAAATGACACTGACGGAAACATAAGACGCTGAATGTGCTCGTTAGTTCGAAGGTCGACCAAGAGATGTGCTTAAATAACGAAATCGGAGCTTTTTCAAAAGAAATATTTCTGTCGTCTCACCTACTTTGCTCTAAGCCTTCTCACTCGAATGGGGTCGTATTCGTTTTTGAATGCTACTAGTTCATTTCATCTATCGATATGAAATGATAGGACTGGTGGGACAAGAGGTACGGGCAATATTTTAATTGTTGAGATCAAAAGGGATCGACACAATCCAAACAAAGTTCACGCGAGAAATTTATTTCCGATTGTTGATACGCTTACTTCTATCACAGCATACAGACGTAAATTATACGCGCTTTTACCATACGTGTGTGTATGTGGTATGTATGTAAGTATGTCTTCCCTCTCGTACGTGTATGGGGATGTGCGTACGTGAAACGATGGCTTTCTTTTTTAGTAGTTAACACTTTCGTAATAGGGTTACAATGTATGCGTTGTCAATCTCATATTGCCCACTTCTTTTGTCTTCACATTCGTTTAAACGGTAATCAACTATACATCAATCTCTACATCCCAGTCAAGCCTCGCGCATCGATATCAAACCTAGGTTACATGTGTGATTTAACTATATGTTATATCATCTTTGTTAACGTACTTATGAAATCTGGATAGGTTAGGATCGCGTTTAACGCGGGAGCATAGAATATCGACAACCGGATTACGTCTGCCGGGACTTTTATAACCTTGAACTAGATCCAAAAATGGCAGCTGTGGAAGGTACCGCTACGCTCTCGCGTTAATGATCATGGTGGCTGCGTGTTTTTTTACAAAAAACGATGGATTTATCGACGGATCGACGCAGATTACATCGATTTGATAATAAGATGGAACCGGAGGGTCGGTGATAACGCGTTTGGTTGATCTTGGTCGTGTAATTCTTTAGAATAAATTGCATATGAATATCGTCGTCCAAACACGACAATTTATAAAATTATAGAGTAAAACCGGCTTTAAAAGTGACAAATATCGATCGAAATAATCACGTTCTTTTCTGTTTCTTTTTTTCTTTTTTTTGGACTTTTTCATTTGTATATGTTTTTTCGTAAAGTATGATCAAGCTTTTTATTTTATTTAATTTTTTTTCTTTTTTTAAATCCCCTTTTCGGTAAATCACAGTAGTTTGTTTCGTTTTTTCCGCGATGTTCACATGCGATTTATATCAAATTCGTTTAAGCGGATTTTGTACTGGCCGCCATTTTCAGTTCCCTCTTCTTCCCGCCAATTCTGTTCTGCGTCGTTTCTCGTCATGGACGTTTGTGACATTCGTTTCCCGGCAACCGACCGTGCTAAAAATTCTTTCTTTCGATGCAAATTACAGGTTCCTACTTCGTTTTAAAAGCATATATTCGTACGCATCAACCGTGCTCGTTTTTTCTTTTTGCTTTTTTCACAGTTACAATCTTTCACGCTCTGTATGCTTCCTTTTCGCCTTTCTCATCGTTACGCATTGCTTTAACCTAAAAACGTGTGTTCCTAGTGCTACTGTGATACCGCGGTTTTCCCATGAAAACCATATACACGAATTGTTTCAGCAGCGCGAACGCTTTTCATCGATTCGACCCACTCTTTGCCTATCGTTTAAAACGCTGTAAAATTTAGAACTTGGTTAATGCTTCGATGTAACTTAAAATTAAAATCCTAAACGTTGTCATTAAAGGGAATGCATTTCCATTCGTGTACCTTAAAATGAAATATCACTTGATTCGGGACAAAGTGTAGATCGTGGTCGTGGCTTGAAAACAACCCGAGAGCCGCTCCTTTCTTAAATGTCTTCGAATTGGTCTACGAGAGTTTAATACGATTATTGCGTATATGTTTTTTTTCTTGCGCATACGCGCTATCAGATGGGGAAACGTTCGGTCGACTATTCCGTCGTTTGTTTTCATTCTCTCCGCGGGAGGGGAGGGGGGATTAAAGAGGCCAGCGAGGTAGGCGTATTTTAAAAATCCTGTAATATTCACACGGTGGTCTCGATATTGGCAGTGGCGTATTGTCAACAAATACTGTCCTTCCCGTAATTCTCCAGATACATCTCTTGTGGCGTGGCGAGGTTGTAACGTCCGCTCAGGCGACTTCCAGTTAGACCATTATTGTGATGCGTGTGATTCACATGCAGATGATTCACATTTAGAACAACATTCTTCTTTTTCTTACGAGCTTTGTGCCGATAGAGACAGTACTTGAGGCAACCGGTGGCAAGCAGAAGGATCAAGAATATACCTAGGGCGCCGGCGCCTACGGCCACGTAAAGTAATGTTACACCGAAACGGTACGAACAATTGGTTTCTTCCTCGTCGAAACCGGAGGGGCAATGGCGAATACCATCGCACCATAGGACAGAACTTATACACGCCTGAATTTCGGGGCATCTGTAAAATAAAAAATGTACAAAAAATACAACTCGTTGTCATTGTGCCTTGTATAATTCTATACTTAGTTAATTACATGGTATAACCTTACCGATAAGGACAATCCTCGTGAGGCAGTATCGTGAAGACATTGGGTCCAACGCTGGGACTAGGAGATCTCTTAGAAATAGCCATCCACGTGACAGCATAGAACCCAGCTTCTCTTTGAAGGAACTCGACAACGAAGCTCCTCGAGTGTTGCGTCATAGCTACGGTAGCATTGGTGGCGGTATAGTTCCAGCCACCAGAGAAGAAATCCACCGTTCTGGCAGTATCAACGCCGCCCTCGGGACAAATTACACTACGATCCTTTGTGTTAGCTGCTGAGTAGACGACAATTCTATTTAACGTGGTACATTGCTCAACGTTGTCCAACGTGATACTATATCCAGCTGTCCTTAAATACAAATAATTGATCCTTGCATCCTCGGGCTCTATTAACCAAGGCTCATTCACGCACTGAGTCGCAGTTAGATCTTCTGTATTGGTCAGGATCTCTTCTACGGCTGCAACACCGGGAATTATTCGTAGCAACGGGCTTCTGAGGGAAATTTCACCGCTGGTCCCGCGTAATCGTCGCTCCTCGAGCTTGGTCGAGCAACCTTGCTCGCTCGTATCCGCTCCTAGTGCAACGAAACGGTACTCTCCCTCGAAATAGAAGTCCCTGTAATCTTGGGCGACATTCATCAGGGACACGGTGAACCGGACCTCGACCACGTTCGATGTCAGAGTTCTCAGAACGATCTTATCGCTCACATTAGAGCAGAGACAATCTCGAACCTGAACATAAGAACGATATCGTTATTCAAATTTCTTTTATTCGCGTGCTATGTATTTCCAATTGATCTACTACTTTTATACGTTAATATTAAAATAACCTTACCAATTCTACTCCCTGCCAAGGGTACTCGGCAACAATCAACTCTGCAGTGCCAACCTTAATGAAATCCCCTATGCGCCGGTCGCAGGTCCATCGATTGACTAACGGGTCTACGTACGAGGAACATCCTTTATCTCCGAACGAGGCTCTGTTTATGGACAGTTCTATTCTGTGATCCGGCTCAGCCTCGAAACGATACACACAGCTAACGTTCTGCGCACCACCGCGGCCGTAAAAGAATACACTTTTCGGAGAGCCGAATTTGCCCGCTTTGGGCGATGAGAGCAATGACGAGGAGGACGATGAAGAGGACAAGGAGGACGTGGAAGACGTGGATGAAGTCGACGCGGAACCGAACACGTGGTTGCAAGAAATCGCCTCGTGCACGAACTCGTAACGCAGTACAAAGCTTATCGGATAAAGTGCACTTCCTTGACGCAGTATGTGCTCTATAGTGAGGTCCCTGCCGCTGGAAACGTAGCTCTCCGCGAGGCTGCATGGTCTCGCATGACGACTTCCGTTCCGCAGAAAACTGTGATCGCAGAGACGAGGAGTGTCGTCCTTGCAGAACTGTCCCATCAGCGTGACATTCTGTACATGAACGTGTAATTAATTTAGGAGTCTCTTGAAATCGGAACCAGGGATCTTTTTGTTCCCTCGATTTTCGATATTGCTAAATAAACTACACAGCCTGCGAATTGTTTTATGAGAAACGAGTAAAGGCTGGTTGTAGAAAAGGATGAAGACAAACGTCGTACCTTAAGGGTGGAAAATAATTTATCTATCCAAATAAACTGTACAGCCTGCGAATTGATTTATAAGAAACGAGTAAAGGCTAGTTGTAGAAAAGGATGAATACAAAGTCGTACCTTATGGGTGGAAACTAATTTATCTATCGTGCGATCGCCGTCCCAAATGAGAAGCTTCGCGTTGCAGTCGGAAGCAACGTCGATGCTTGCGGCTGCATCAGCACTGGCAGCATAGTATTTGACAAAAGATAGCCAAACGATCTCGTTTGGTTTTCCCTGAAAGTGGTAGCGACAAGTCGTGTTCGGTGGCAAGGAGTGCTTCGGATTTTCCAACACCCCCGAAGAACTTTCGTCGCTGGATATATAAAAATCGCAGTTGTCGTTCTCCTTTACGAAACTCCGGGATTTCTCGTCCACGAATAGCACCTTTGAACGATAAGCGTAATTAATTAGCTGAACATCTGACTACGCTGTCCAACAAATTTTAACTCTCTCTCTAATCTGCAATCTTCTTGCGAACTTTACTTTCCTGAACGCGAGTTCGTAATCGAAACTGCTCTATTTGAATTTGGAACAATTTCCTTACTCGATATATAAATACGAATGACTTTTTAATATAAAATTGTTCAAAAATAAACGATATTTTTTACAATATTCGAATGTTTCGTCGTTGGTTTCTTTACGTCTCGTCGTTGGGTTGTTCATAAATCTATCGTAAATCTGATAGATATAAATAAAGAACTTTTTTTAGTGCTTCGTTTTAACCGAAAAACGTGCCAAGTTGGAAACGCTGAGAATTCTGGGAAACCAAAGTAGAGGGAGCAATTTCTATTAGAAATTCGAAAAGTAAACTCTGCTAGAATCACCCGATGGATATCACAAATGAAAATTCGGGTTGAACAGCGTTATCATCGAAATTATAATTAGAAACCGTTTGAAATTACCTGAACCTCGAGCTCGAAGCCCGGTAAGAACGACAAAGGAACGGGATGAAAGGGATTGTCGCACGGAGACGTATGGAACTCCAAAAGCATTGTGTTGCGGCTACTAACTATGTCTGGCACCGCGTCACCGCCACAAAGTCGAACCAGCACCTTGTCGGAGGTTGAACCTCCATCGTAGACTGTCAAATAATCTTGCACCATATTGCATTTATCCCAAACTCTGCATTGCAAAATAATCGAACACGTTTCATTGATAAATCTCTAGAAAATTTGATTGTTTGAATTTTTGTAAAAGATCCTATTTATCGATTGCGGGAAAACGATTTCGCTAGGTTGCTACCTTAATATCCTTTGGCTGCCATCGTAATTGACGACCTGGTCTTTGATGTGTATCTTGTGGCTGTTCCGCTGACTCACGGCAAGCAACGCCCGATGCCCGGGTGGTGTCCGATTTTGCTCCACTCGGTAATAGCAAGTGACGTTTCTGGGATAAACACCCGGGTAATTCGGCGACTGAAGTCGACAGGCTCGCGTGTCGCACTTGGTGAGTACACGGTCGCAGTAAGTGCCATTCACTAGCTCTCCCCGCCATGTGGACATGCTACTGTTCCCGTATCTGAGGTGCGCCTCGCTACGTCTCAGGAACTTGTACGATAACTTGAAGTCGAAATTAAAGCTGCTACCCTGCGAACGATTAACACGAATACAATCAGTCCGTGTAGATATTCGATTCGCGTATTCCACGGTTGCCACGATCTTTCAAACATGAAATAATTTGTCGAAAGATACGGGAACTGTGTAAAGATGAAAAGAGAGAGAGAAAAGAAAAATGAGACATAAATCAAGGCTCGCGAGATCCATAAATTTACATAGCTATTTCTTCTCGCGCGTTAAATTGCAAAGAGATGAAATCTGTGCTTACTTGCTCAGGTAGCCGGAGTAAATACAAAGTTAAATTGATGGAGTGTGTTTCGCTGTAATACACGGTGTAACCCCATGCGCTTCCACACCATTGTCCTCCGGTCGCTGGGCGACCTTTTTCCCGGATAGTCATGTGACCATCCGGACATCCTTGCGAGGTGAAGGACGAGAACCGACCCACGGTGAACGTGTCGAACGTCAGCTGGAATTTTACGAATTTTAAGGGGCGACGCTCGGCATTTTCCGTCCTCGTTTATTCTTCGGTACTTCTGACAATACTATCAAAACTGAACTAATCTGTGAGTACTGGAAAAGTGAAAGACAATCGGATAATACGAGAGAAGCGAGAAAACAACATACAGGACCATTCAAGTTATCGTAGAGGTTGAAAAGTCTTCAGCCGATTCCGTTATTGAACCTTTGACAATGATTGACGTGGAAGCATTATTGTTAAACAAAACACACGCATCGGAAAAAGGAAGCATTACGCAGGTAAATTAAAAACCGCTGGTTCATCTGAATGACAAAGGATCGACAAGAGCCCCCGCAGCAACCCGATATACTCGACTTGCCGCGGAACAGCGCGGGATGCACGTGGGGAAAAACTGATCTACAACACATAAAGAAGCGAGCAATGAAAGAAGAAGAAGAAGAAGAAGAAGAAAAAAAACAGAAGTACGGGCAAAGAAATATGATTAAAGAGGACAAACACAGAAATAAACAAACTTACAAAAACAATGTTCGAGAGACAACTTATTTTCGCTAAAACATCACTCGCGCGCGCGCATCTATGTGCTCTCGTGTCTCTGTGTATCCCTAGGAGTGGAGAAAAAATTATTATCCGCCGCTATACTGTCTGGCCCGTGACAGTCTCCTTCCACTCGCGCGGCGAGTCAGCGTTTATTTTCTACGGATTCAATGGTGCGCGCGCGCGTCCTTTTCTTGCCTCCCACCTGAACTAGGTCTCCGAGATCGGACCCGGCGGCAGTGAAGTTGAGATGACACAAGAATGGCAGTCGATCTTCCCTCGGCCGGCGGACTTCCACCCTGTAGGTCCGGCCGACGTCGCCGAACAGGGTTCTGTTGCACGCTGCAAACCCACGTACACAAAAATGAAAATCCGCCAGCGAGATCCCCTCGCGTGATCTATGACCGCTCTTCCATTCCTCTCTTCCGTTTCCCTCGCTTTGCTGCTACGTCACGAAGCGCCGGATTACGGGCCAAGTGGAAGAGCAATTGCGAATATCAAGAGCCTGATGTTTCACGGCATAACGGAAACTGTGGGGTACGGAGAGAAAGCGTCTGCTTTAAATTTTAAAGACGTTTCCCTAATTTTTCTCTTAACTTCTAAACGATCGTTCGTGGAATTTAAAGAAATTCTCAAGCACGATTAAGATCTTCTAAGATCGAACTGGAGACTCTTGGACGAACGGAAGAGAGTTAGAAGAGAGTGTCTTTGGAGACATATTTCGCAAGGAAACTGTTACACGCTGCTGGTCACGTATCGGCGAGAGACGGGAATTTTAATTGAATTAAAATTCCTCGGGGAAACGGCGGTGAGGAATCGAACGAGGCGGGCCGGATGAAGGACTCACGGGTGCAATATCTCGGCTCGTCGGAGTTGTCGCCGCAGTCATTTTCGCCGTCGCAGTATTTGTCCTGGGCGACGCAGCTTCCGGTGCCACACAGGTACTCGGATGGCCTGCAAATGGAATGCAAATAAAAGGTACAATATACCCTTTTCGAATTCGCCTCGATACCACGTATATATCGCTCCGATTCGAACGCGTGCGATTTAATAGCGGACCATCGTCGGATACGATCCACGCAATTTTGGATCACGGTTTAATCCTATTTTCGTAAGCGCCTCGAATGGAAAGCGTAACCGGTGTATAAGAGTAAGAAAATATCGATCTGCAACGCAAACATTTCACGTTCGCCGTGATTTTAGGTTTCCCTCGTAAAAAAATCCCGAGCCTTTTCTATAAAGCACGGCAGAGCTGGCAAAGAAACGTAAAGGAATGTCTGTTCCAGTTGGCCTGGTTTCAGAGTTCCTATGGAATTACGATTGTTCATTGGTGTCTACTAATTGCTCTCCTAAAAAAGAATTATTAAGAACCTTTTTATATCGTTAAAAATTACCTCTATATATATAATCAGAGAGGGAGAGAGGGAAGGAGGGATAAGTAGAGAGATATTTGCAAGTAAAATAGGGAGAGCAGAAAGAAGAAAGTAGAAATTTACGATGATTGTACCTGCAAACATTTTCTAGATTCGTTGTCGACGTGGGGATCGCACCTGACGCGGAATCGGACAACGTCAGACCTGGATAGACCGGGAAGCCAGGATATCCAGAGTAGTCCGAGGAGATTCCGGGATGGTAACTAGCGGAGCCAGCCTCGATCGAGGCCGTGATCGCGGCTGCGATCAGCAGCAACCGCCGGCACATCAACATGCCCCCTCACCCTGGAACAACACGCAACAGAGACGGGATTAACAAATTTTTTATACTTTAGCTCAGCCCCGTTCTTGATACTATCGGAATAATCTTCGCAGATTTTACAAATTGAACGTATCGTTCATGCGCAACGATTTTAATACGCAGTACTTATTAAGATAGGGGACACGTAGCTTTGAGCAAAGAAGCCGGAACTCGCAGAGATAGCAGCCAGGATTATGCTAATTTTATTCAACCGCTTATATTTGTCTCTCAAACCTGGAATGTGGCCTTATTTCACGGACAAATAGTCGGTCCGAGCTTATCCTGTTCGTGCGTTTGTAATAATTTCCCGCTCCGTCCGTTTCTTGACCGTGTTCGGGCCGTGTCGTTAATAAACAAAGGGGCGCGAGCCGCCGAGAAAGAAAAGCGCGGATCTAAACGCGCGCAAATCTCGTAAAAAATAACCGGATTTAAGCGGGGAACCGCGTGGTACGCACGCCGCAAAAGGTTTTGTTTATTAAGTCGCCAGGGAAAATCTGGGCCAAACGCGGCCCAGGAACACGTACCGGAGACTGGAATATGGTAATTTGGCCCGACTCGCTCCGTGAATATACGGCGCCGCCTTGTACGAGTGTCACTGGAATTGCGAGCAACTTAAGCGTACGCGGTCAATTGAATACGGAAGAGTAGAGATTGCCGGGTAGACGGCCGGGACCTAAGTATTTAACGTATCGGACGATTTTTCGAATTACGCCATCGAATTATGATCGTGGTGTGCTTGCCACCGTACAATCTACGATAAGTAGCGAGTGGAGAAAAGCAACTTGTATACAGCAGTGTCGAAACAAGCGACAATAACGGTATCCTAAACCAGCATTGTTGCCTGGCCGAGAATAGTGGCAAGCGATTCTCGATGAATTCCGGCAAACACCCCCGAGGAACGCCTTTATAAATATTATTCTCTGCCACGATGCCGCGTTGTTCCCGGGCCAGCGCAGAACAAGATGGCGGTTAACGCGGGGAACACGAAAGTGGTGGGGCATGATCGTCTTGGAGCACTTTTAAAATCAGTTTCGACCGTTACAGAGCGACGAGGAATCGACGTTCTGGTAATCCGACAGGACGACGTTCCACCAACGGCCAGGTCTGGGTTAAATTGCCCGCACCGGCTTCGAAATTGGGTCGGTGCACGAGAAAATCGACTGCAGATTGAGAGGACCTCTTCGCGGTGGATCAACCGTCTCTCCTCTTTTCTTCCTCGTCTACATCCTCTTGATTTGTCCTCCTTCTCTGCCCACGGCCGTTTTCATCGATGCAAAATTGGGGCCGGTGAATCGTCGGCCAAGAATAGGCAGGCTGGATCGTGGATCGGCGATTCCAGTTTTCAGGGATCCCGATGCTTCTGCCGATACTTAGAAACGCCGCGGAGGAAGGAACGATTTTGCGTAACAACCGAACTCCAGCCCCTCGTGCTCCAATTCGGTTGTATTGCCACGGTCTTCCACGCAAATTGACCGTGTATTTTGGCCTTCTTCGCGTGCTCGATACAATGATCGCGCCAGCGATTTCTGTAATTGGTCTTGCTAGCGAAATTCTTTCCATGGTGGGTACGGAATGGACCTGTATCGATCTATCTAGCGCAATTTGTCCCTTATCGATCCTAAGACCAAGTTGAATGAACGTTTATTTCGCCATTGTATTATTGACATATCGATAAACATTTGGACCAAGAATGTTCGTTAATAAGTACCTTTGAATCGTTTTAGTGCGACCTCTTTTACAGGTATAAATACAAGTCCTGAGGCTCAGTGTCGGGTCAATTTCGAAATCTCGTTAATTTTTCCCACGATCCCGCGATCTAAGAAATAAATATAAAAAAGGAAAATAAGATCGAAGGAAAGTAATTAACAAGATTTTCTTCCGCGGCATCCGGTATGTACCAACAAAAGCGTACCATTATTCCTGGCAACGGCGTGCAACGATAAAAGCTCGTTAATTTCCATGCCGGCCGGTTGCACATTGGAAATTCTTAGCCGGAAACAGAGAGTGCAGCCGGAGAAACCTCGGAAACTTCCTATTCTGGGTGTTCTATTAACATTTGCCATCTCAGTTACCCTTTAATCTTCCCGAAAATAGGGGCACCGGAACCGTTCCAGGTTCACCTTCGGACGGTTGGCAAGCGGCGCCTCTTTCCGCGTTATTGATCACGCGGCGGCCTTTTTACAATCAATTGCTGCTCCCCCTCTGTCGATCGATGCGAATGCCGGTTCGCAAAAAAAAGGTCTAGAACCTCGCAGCGACTCTAGCGTCAAAGGTGGACAGAGTTAAAATTCAATAAAACCATAGACACCGTCCCCTCATCGGGGGTTGCTCATAAATTTCCGTGAAGAAGCTACAACCTGTTGCTTAATTATAGCTTCTCACGCAGCGCGACTGTGCCTCTCTCTTCTTTCTGTCTCGATTGGTATGCATGCCTCGAAAATCGATGCCTTCACCGCTATACTGGCCCCGATATCGAGACTAAAGAGTTTCGTGACCGCTTTCATTCATTTCACCCTTCTGGCTAGCCGATTCGCGGCTCGAAAATCTACCAGTAGTTCCCTCCATTCAAAGTGAAACCGATACCGATCGATGGTGACCGCCATTCAATTCGAATATTCGACAATGTCTATCCGTATCCAGTTTCGTCACTTTGTTCGACATCTATGGAGGCTACGACTCATCCAGTGAATAGTTGGTTTTCGTTCCACCAGGGAAGAGTGCCAGAAAAAGTGAAGATTCCAAGGAATAAGTGATATCTAGGGGGGAGAAAGAGAGAAAGAGAGCATGAGTAAAAAAAGAGAGAGAGATAGTGGAAGTGATGTAGGATAAGTCGATTTCCACGTGAGAGATTTCGTAACGAGGCTTCCTTGCAGCCGTAGACGGTGCACAGCAATAACGCGATATTAAAAATTACTGGTAATAAATAAGGCGGAAATTGCTGCGCGGAAGATGGAGGATTTTCAAGATGTATGTATTACGCTACTACTCGGACTCGTAGTAGCTTAAGACGAAGTATCTGGGAAAAATGCGGGAAATGATTAATGTGTTTAGTTACAAGGTTAGGCTATATATAAAAATTATCACCTTTTCCATCTTTCCAGTTGTAAGTAATATATGATACCGGGAATTATGTTCCATTTAGTTCCAATAGTTCCAACTAGTAGCTCAGTTGAACGTATAAACTGTATCAATAAAGATAGGTTATAAAGTATTTAGATATAAAATACCTAGTTTGAATGTTAATCTATGTACGTTTGTTAATTATTAAATGTTTCGCAGATTATAGGTACAGGTTTATAGGAAAAAAAATTATAATAATATAGTAAAGAAAAGTTTAAAGTGAAAAAAGACTACCTTACAAGCTAAACGAGCGATGGAAATTTTTTGATCGCAACGAAGCGCCATCTATAGATCCCAGTGTTCCCGGGATCCGACCATACATCCCTCGGGTGTTACGAGACAGATGCAATGTGTCTATGTATTCGTGCAATAGGAAAGCTGTACATATGTGGTCGAACGAAGTTGGACGTTGGCAGGGAAAAGTGCCAGAAGGTACTGAAAAGGGAAGGAAATAAGTGTTGTACGTGATGGCGCGGCTTGTCGTTGCCAAAAATCAAACTTTCTGGTCCGTGCAAACCCTGCCCGGCGCATGTAGCTCTCGATTATAAATAAAACGTGGCAACGGTGTATTTTGTAATATTATATTCGGCGGAGGTCGCTTTTCAATTGTGCATTAGTCGTTAACGAAACGGAATATCCCCTCCTCCCACGGTTGATTAATATTTGCCCGAAAGCCCGGTCGTTTTGTGCAGTAAAAGCGAGCTATTTAATTACATCCTATGGCCGGGTCATTAAATAAATAAAACGCCGTCAGGAGGCGGAACGAGATAAAATTTTCATCCAAGCTCTGCGAACGATATCAGAGGGGAATCAAAATTTCAATGCTTCTTTGGCGCCACCTATTATGTCGTTATCTCGCTAGATAATAAAATGCGCCGATTTGTCATTGTACAGACGAGGTATAGAATAGATTTATCGTTTCACGAGATTTCTACTCGCACAAATTATGAAACCAAACTTGAAATGCATCGACAGTTTTATCGTAGACTTCATGATTTAACGTGATTTCACGTGATGAATTGAAAAAATAATAATAAATGCCGGAAAATTGCAGAATCTGCATCTTCTTTACAGATCGGCTTAATACCCGTAATCGATAAAGTAAGTAGCTGTTATTACATCTGTTAGAAACTTACGTTCTTTTATTTTTTTTTTTATTTCATCTCAATAAATATAACTAATAGTATTTTTAAGGAAGCAATAAAAATTTATTAAATTAAACGTAAAATTCTGCCCCTTTGTGCTATAAATTTTTATACGTATTATTAAAAATATTTTTATATAAATGTATTACGGAAATTAATAATACGTTCGTGGAACGTATGTTTGCAAGAAAATGAAAAAAATTAATTAAAGTTTGTAACATGGGTAGAAACCCTGTCGTTTTACCTGACCCCTTCCAAGTTAGCAGGTCGTTGGCTATATAAGAGTCGCAAGAATCGCTGGAAAAGGTCATTTGTCGCTCTGACTTCGTAATAAATGGATTGAAAACTTAATCGGCATAGGGAGGGAGCTAATTTGGGTGTAGATTGGCTATTAGCTAGCACTATGGGGTTGCTGATAGCTCTTGTCCACTTCAATCACATTGTCCTACATAACGTTATTTAATATTTACAGCAATGTACAATTAATAAATAATTATTATTATAAATGAAGGCTATTTCAAACCATAATTTATAGAGACATTAACTACAATTAAATATGCTTCTATCTTTGATTATTCTGTATCTTTGCAATTAGTATCGTATTCAAGATCGTATCGCTCTAAATATTATGTTCAAGCCAAATAACTTTCTCACCTGAGGACTTTATGCATCTAACCATATTACACTTTCGAATTAGCATTTGAAAATCCTACTTAACGCCGTCTAACCTCTTCTCCTTTCTCGCCCTTGTATTATTTCGTAGTCTAAGGTCTTCTAGCTCCTTAATTAGTCTTAGTAATCCTACAGCGTTCTAGCTGCAATTACAGCGAGCTGCTCGTTAAATTCAATTCTCACGCTTGAAATAAATTTCCTTTATTTACCACTCAGCTCGTTTGTCATCAATTCTTTGACCGATTGATCGAGCGGAAGTACAGGCAATCTCGGTAAATCAAACACAGCCATCTTGCCTTTCCTGTGGCAAGAGCTGAGTAAGTAAACCGTGGTTGGCGCGACCTGGCATCATCAGGATTTTATCTGACTGGTAATTTCTTTCCATCGGTTCTGTGGCGACGTGTGCAAAAAGTCAATTTATTCAAGGCTTGTGTGTAGCGTGGCACTGATAAATGTTCCTTTTCCGAGGCTTGCCCTTCATTTTCTGACCACAACGTGTTGCGTCATCCCTACGGATACGTGGTTGAACTGTAACATCATGTTTTCCATTCTATACTTTCATTTTTATTTGTCGACAATGTTTTAGAATCGGCTTTTTGTCCGTTTCCCTGATAGTAAACAACGCAGCGCGGTGGCAATAAAAAAACATTGATATAATCGAGAAACAAGAAATGGACTTCTTAAAATTTAATCCTTATATACGACTTTCATTATTCAAGTCCCCTCATAAAGCGCGAGTCTCGTGATAGTTATATACTCGGAACTTAATATTAAGTTATAGCGTTAGAATTAAAAAATACGCAAGCTCATCGTGGCTTTTAAATTCCAGGAATTCTAGCCTTCCTTCTTTATGACTGTTCTGGAATCGTTCCAATTACATTTTCATGGTTCGACGCCGGCCACTCATATGCATTGGATATTAACGACTTGACAAATTCGATTTGCTACTTCTCGTACAAATTTCCTTGACGTTTCACGGTCTTTAAATGAAATATCACCACGTCATTCTTGTATCATAGTTACATTCGTAATCGGAAGATCTAAGCGAAGGTATCTGTACCGTAGGATCGAGAGTAAATACTCGAATTTATGTTCCGGTATATTCATCACCGACGATTTTCGAGCTAGCAAGTTTCAACCCTCTTTTCAATCCCCTATTTCTCCGCAATTTATACCAGTCCGTGTAAACATATCGCGATCGTACCAACAAAACAAACACATGTATTACCAAGCTTGTCTATCAGGAGGTGGATAAGAGCGGCTGGCGCGACCTAGCATCATCAGGATCTTATCTGTTGTCGGTAATCTCGCTCCATCGGTCCCGTATCCCGGTTCCATACACGCGTCATACATCACAACGCCACAGCGTGCTATATAGCTAAGCCCTGACGTTTAGCTTTTTGCAAGAGCGTCAGCGAGAACACACGTACGTGTACGTGTGGCGCCATGCTTCGATCCACGCCAGGAGTCTCTATTATATATTTCTTCCTTCTTCTTCTTCCCCTTTCTTTTTTTCCTCCCTTTTTGTCTCTATTCACTACTTTTCCACTCTTCTCTCTGCTGTTTCGCCCAGGTACCTCGTCGAATTCAGAGACCTCGTCCTCTCGTGCGGAAAAAGGAGTCGAGCCAGGGAGGGAACAGCACGTGAACGAAGAATACCACGCGATTGTGAGGCGTCCCCGATTAATCTACGACTTCTTTTCCTCCTCCTTCCCTTCTCCGCTCCTGCTCCTCTCCTGCTTCCCTGGTAGTCGTCCTCTATGTCGGTGTAATGGTGCTCGTCTCTCCTTGTGATTGCGACGACACAAAGACACAGCTCCACTCGTGTAGACAGGTTGCGAAGACTGAGATAGATATAGTTAAATGGGTGAATGTGGGTGTCATCGACAGCAGCCGACTATAGCCTACCTCTTTTTCTTCTCTTCTACCATAGACGGTAATCAAAGTACCACCACGAATCCCTGGCCCCGAAGAAATATACCGGAATAGCGGATTGATTGGCCGAGTCGCGTTGATTGTGTTGGAAAAGCGATAAAGCTACACAGAGGGATAGAAAATCATTGCGTCAAATTTTATCTAACGATTTTTACCCCGCCATTAGGAGCAGCGAGCCGTGAGGCAAAACTCCGGCAAATTTTTCGTACACTCACGTATATACGTAGCAGGCATACGTACGTACCTACGGTTTGCGGTGGAACAAAGAAAAAAAGGAGTAGTGGAACACACTAGCAGGAACATTTTAATCAAGATGGAACAATTTCCAGCCTCCAAGTTTTGCACGCGGGATGACGTGTACGTTGCTTTTTCATTTTTTTCGAGCGTTCTTTCTGAAAATTTTGTAGCAAAGCTTGACAAATTGAGGAACGTCGAGAGTCACTGCTACAAAGGTAAAAATTTATACTCGGTGTGTATATATTTCAGCGCACGCGCGCGCAAAAAAGGGGGGAAAAAAAAAGGAAAACGAGAAATGTTAATCATGCCCTGTTTCTATGGCGAATGAAAACTGACGTCAAAAAGTGACGTATAAAAACAGCAGTTATTCCTTGCTCGGTCAGAATAAATTAATTACGAACGAAATGGTCGGGTTCCTGCTTAATTGCTCGTTTCCGTACAATTTTTTTCGCTTTTCCTTCGACTATCGCCAGACAGGCTGAATTTTCCGCAAAATAAAAGACTCAACTGTGAAATGGTCACTTCCTGGCTAGCAGAGAAATTTTTTCCGCAAAACTTCCGATAGTGCTGTGGCGCTGCAAGAAACAAGCTGTTTTAATCTTTGACACTATTTTACGACTAAAATTGGAACAGTGGATGTTTCCGATAACTGTGTCCTACCATTAAATTTCACCATTTTGTGTCGAGGCTTAACTAAACTCGACAGTGCCGTAATGTACTCGTCACGGTAGCAGGATTAATACGTGAATCGTGCATTTATTCGATGAAACTGTTTGTTTATCAGGAAGTTGACTGGGGCCTTGTCAGAATTTACAACCGCCCCTGTCGCTCTTCAAATAAACCACCCTCGAAAAATCGATGCGCAATCACGAAACACCACTGGCGAAATTCGCTAGCAGCAGCATGTACCAATGCACTATCGTGTCGCGGCCATCGCACCAAATACATTTATAATATTCGTCGGTAACAACAATTGTGTCAAGATTTCGAATCGGATTTCGGTCGATAAAAACGAACACGTCGAAAGATTGATACTTTTTCGCAAATCTTCGCGATCCTTTTTTTCCGACGTCTCTAAATCTTTCACAATTACAAAGAATTAAAGAGTCAAAGAACGAATTTACCTAAAGAACGAAATAAGATGCACGCACTTATTTCCCCCTTTTTATAACCAACAAAAGTGTCATCGCTAGTAGATGGAAAAACTAGCAGTAAAGTATTGTTAGGAAAAAGGGAAATTAGCCAATCCAAGAAGGTCCGTCTCCGCACAAGACATTATCTCAGCTACAAAGAGGTTGACAAAGCGAGTCCGTTCGCGGATGAAAAATTTCTAGACCATCCCTCATAATCAAGGACATGACTAATGGACTCGCCAGGCTGTGTTGCACGTACAGTCAGATAGAATGCATAGTGCACGCGTGCCCTCGAGCTACGTGTCTCTTTTACCGACTGAAGTCAATAGTTCTCGTTATTTCACAGCAGAGGACATGTAACTTTGGCTAACTGCTCGTGAATATTACAAACTGAATTCGTGAATTCCGCGGATCAATAATACTTATTTTAGAATCCGGTGATGCGGATAATTAAAATGGAAACGGTGACCTGCCATTAGCCGGAGATCGTTGCCCGATAATTTCAAATTTTCCTTTATTCCAGGAATAATTATTAATACGCTGCAACAGCGAAGAGGAAACAAATAAGAGGGGACAATGAAGGAAAATAAAAGAATAATAGAGATAGCGGATAAAGGCGACCAATTTCATCTTTGATAAGGTTTCCAAGAGTTTAGTTACTAGAATATTCGGGATCGCTTTGAATATATTGTCCGAATTGAAGAATGTTTGAGAATCTTGAAAAAATCTTGAAACATTGGTGCTTCTTAAGCGTCTTGAGAACGACTGAAATATGCAGCAGGTGAGCTCCGACAAGAGAGACGGGGAACGAGGCATAGAAAGAGATGGACTGATAAGAGATTTAGAAGGGGCGGAATAAGAGGCGAAAAAGAAGGAAAACAGTTAGAAGGAGGCAAGCAGGCAGCAGTTGATTAACTTTTCACTTGGCGTTATTGCTTTGAAACAGCCGTATTCGCGTCCATAAGTTGCTTTCAAAAAGTTGCATTTCAAACATCGTTCGATCAATACCCGGCTAACTTCAGCTGCTTGATTTATTGTTAACAATATTATATTTTAAACTACCTCGTGTTTTTAACCGGACTCTGCATTTCTCGCGCGTGGATATTTTTCCCCGTTACGAACCGAGATTTACGTGCCTCGTACACATTTATTTTTACGTTCTACTAATTTCCGAGCTTGGATTATTCTATTAACTATCCTGCAACATTTACCCGCAGCACCTAAAATTACCCGGAAAAAATATAGTTTCACGAATGCGTATAAAACTATCGCAGATTGAGATTCTTATTTTATAACAGAGCTTTTATAACATAAACCTCTCGGTTAACAATAATATTATATCCTGCGCACGCGTATGTACATGCATATCGTAAACTTACATTTATGCGACATTTGAAATGCGTTTATAAGACATTTGAAATATAAGAACAAAAGCGTCCGCGTTTTAAACTTGTCTCGAAATAAGCATACTACTCTATCCACGGTTTTTGTTTCATGCTGCAGCAAAGTGATAAAGAGGTTACAACGAAAGGGAGACAAAGAGAGAGAAAGCGAAGTTGCTGTATTACATGTATCCTCCTCGATGAATGCGAACGAGAGAATTCAGAAACGTGAAATAATCCCCTGTTTTATGAATCCGACAGAATGCCCGCGCGCGCATGCACGCAGATACGTGGTACATAGCTGCTGAAGTTAACCAAGAGCTTGTAGGCGAACAAAAGCCTGTTGTTATCCGGGAGAGGGTAACTATTCGATCCGGTTAGCAACATCAAATTTCTGTTTGCGAAAATCTGTAGCCATTTAACCACCGAATCCTGTTGCGATGTTACCTACCACAGATAAATATAACATGAAACGCAAAGGAACAGGAACAGACAATTGTAGTACAGAATAATAATATGGTTAATTTTTCTTATGCAGGTTCTTTCGACCAATGGGCTTACCTATGGAGCACCGGTGACACGGATGGAATAAGAAAGGAAGAGCAAATCAGATGGCAGAACGACGCTTAGAGCCATTTTTAAGCGGTCTAATTCTTTCACATTTCCTGCTCCAGCGAATAATGGTTTATCGCGACGTAAATTTTTAAAGAAGATTTCATCTAAAAAGAAGTCCACGAACGAAGCAGAATAAAAGGGAAGAAGGATAGCACAGAGATAAAGAAAGAAAAATAGAAACTGCACTGAGAATAGGAACGTAGTAGCAAAGAGATGCGGGGGGATGGTACCATACAACGAGAAATGTAGAGCAGAAAATGAAGGACGCCGAAGTGAGAATAAAAAAAAATATTGAGATAAATGGATAGATAGAAAGTAAATGGACTCATTGATTGACAGCTAGATAAGCAGATACGCAATCGGATAAACCTTTTATTTTAGCAACATAGATTAAAGACGTGTACAAGTAAAAACAAAATATAGGAGAGGAAAGGGGCGAGGTAAAGAATAGAAGCGAGAGAATGAGGAAGAAATTGTCGAGAGCAGTACTGCTAATATCCTGGGGGCGGTCGTGGGATAGGGTGCACCTGCGCGTATGACAGATACGCCCCTGGCATAAAGGCGACATTTAGGTCACCGGCTTTTACCGTGGCGGGCTGCACATGTAGACAGGCCTTACTAGTGATCGTTTTCACTACTAGCGTCAACGATGCCCTCTCTTGTAAGAAAAATTCGACCTATCGTTTTCAAGACCATTTATAATGATTACTTTATTACCGTTTTAATCGTTTTCTTCGAAAAACTTTCTGTAATTTAAATCCATTAAATCAAATTCATTAATCGTGGATTAAACATTAGAAAGAGAACCGAGACTTACCAATTTTAATTATCTTTCACGATATAACGTAAAAGATATCTTCTTCCTCATTGCACATACAAGTTAATTAGTTCTGACTGTATAAGATCGACATTTTTGAGATCGACGGTTACAGAATTATAATAAGCTTGTTCTGTTATCTTTTGTTCTCAAAAGGAACAATAGCATCGAGGGCAAATAGCAAGAAATTATAACGTCAATCAGTTACATCTAACTCTAATATATTTAGTCAGACCATATGACGTTTATGTACGTAATGCACAGCACTTTAAGCACAGCGAATGTGGACGGAAAACTCTTCCTGTCTCTGTCTCTCTCTGTCTGCATCTCTCCCTCTCTCTCTCTCTCTCCTACTCTCATCGAAATATAGGTTGGCCATTATATATATTTATCCATTCGATACCGTAGGCCAATTATCGAGCACTTTACTATGGAATAAATTACAGAGGAATAAATTGCATAAAGATCATTCAACGATTCCGCTTATTTCCTACCTCTTTTTTCTTTATTGTCAGTTTTCCATACCAGGTTTGAATAATACTTCGTAAAAGGAGCTTTATAGATAAGACACATAACACAAACGGGTTAACGGTGCACACAAAGTTTAAAATACAAAGGTATTTTTCCGCAGGATTTTATAATCTCTGAAATTAAAGTAATCAAGATGACCTAAAAAATTAATTCCTGACATTAATATCGTTATTTTTAGTAAATAATCTCACCCTTTCCTAAATATTCATTTCATTCTTTAATTAAATCTTCTTCTCGTCATTCAATGCAGTCCACGTTCTACGGCATTATTTTTATTTTAAATTTATACGTTTCCCAATAACACAGATATTTAATTAAAACAACATTGTTAATTTACTTCTCCGGCATCAACAGTCTAACAAACGTATCTCGTTTGTGGTCGAATAAAAGTCCATGTATTATTAAGTAGGTCGGGTTCGTTTCCCTCCAACGAAGGTAAACCTCGCGTTTACACGATTCAATAAAACTTGATCCAATGGTTTGCACCTCTTTAACGCCGTCACGACTATTCCGTCATCTGACGGCAAGTTTACCAAGCGACAATAATTTGACAACAGTGAACGTGCACCAAAACGCGATGCAATACATAACAGGAGGAAAATTATCGTCCTGACGCCAATTTCGATCCTGACAAAGCTTTGTCGGCAACGTCAGTATATTCAGGCATCCGTAAGCTCAAGACACTTCCGGGACGAGGGTAACGACTGTTCTCGTATCTATACGGCACTAACTGTTCGCCGTACGAGCGAACGCCACAAGAGTGGAACCCGTCAAACGAACATAACCTTTCCTCCTTCGACGCAGTAACAAAATATATCGCCGATTCCTTGTTAAATTGCTTCACAGTGTTAAACAGTCCCCTACCCCCCGGCCACTCTTTCGTCCTTGCCCAAAATCTTTTATGACACAAAGAAAAAGCTGACATTTTAATCATAGAAGGAGGTCGATCGTCTTTCCAAACGTGTACTCTTATACGGAAAGGTATTTCTAACAGAGAACAGGAAGCGAGTAATCGACCGATACATATTATCGATTAGCCGTCTATCGGTCGACCAAGCGAATTTCGATATCTGAAATGTCTCCTAGACAAATATTGAAAAATGGCACACTTGGCAAGAAATAAAAATGCAATTGGTTTGAAAACAAAATGCAATCGTGGCCATTTAGACATTAAATTTTGGGGAAATGAATTTGTCGGTGGTTTAAATATCGCTCGCTTGATTCGAGTGGTTTCGTGAAAAATAAAATTTAATTTCGAATATCGATACAGCGATTCTTTTTCTTTGCGTGTATTAAATTGTTCCGATAAATGTTTGGTATAATTGCACAAAATGTTAACTATATATGTAATTCGAATATTTTTAAATTAAATATCAATTGTATTATTTTACAGGCGGCACAAGTAAAAGTACAAAGCACGGCATTCACGATTTTTACTTGTTCAGGTGGAAATAAGGAAAAAATATTTTTTTCGCATGAAACGAGAGTTTTAACCAGCGTATACATAAAAAAGAAGTATAATCACCAAAGCTCGCGAATATTCAAAGCGTCAAACGATCGAAACGTTTTCATCAGAGAGAAAATATTCTGGCGGCAGTCGAATATGGCGATATTTTGTGGGAAAGACGTATACGCATCGCTGTTTTTAATAGGGGAGCGCGTATCGAAAAATGTCGACACGATAGAAAAGGAAGTATCGCACATAGTGGTATGAGTGTGTATCAGTCTTTGAGATAAATTATTGCTGAATCAGTCTTCCTTCTACAGTGATATCAACTTCATCGAAATAAAATCCGGAGTCCCGTTAACAAAACATTGGTAATGTCAAACTACAATTTCTTTTATTTTTTTACAAAAAGAAATCGTCAAATCTTCTGAGTATATAATAGTCACCCTTTTCCATTCTTTCTCTTTATTTTAAAATAAAATGTAAATAAATATCAGAATTTCTCGACATTGCGAATCGATAGCTCGATTTGACAATGATCGATTATGATCGTGTTCAAATTGTTCTTATCGGAATCATTTCATATCTGTCCCGAAATATTGCTGACAATATTTAACAAAAAAATCCCGACCAAGCTGTGCTTGCTATCCTTTTTTATATCGCAATTCTCTCTAACAGGATTAACAAATTAACAAGTATCCCGAAATTGAGTTGAGTCACTTCCAATCAACGTCATTCCTATCGTCCACCTCTCTTTTGTATTTCTTTCTAACGCCAGAAATATCCGTACTGTTCGTTTTCCCAATTTGCCATAAATTTTGAAAGAGGCAAAACGTGCCGGGGAGTTGAGAAGAGAGGAAAAGGGGGACGACGGGAAAAAGGTACAGAATTATCCAGCTTTTTGTCAATACGCTCGTCCGACATTACTCAGGGCCCTTTGAAAAGGCCAACCGAATCAACAATGATAAATTTGAAGCGTAACGCGAATAATCGCGCGAACGGACAAAAAGCGAGTCGAGACAAAAGCACGCGAGTATGAGGGAAAAAAAATCATCATGGCTCCTCCTCCATCGGTTTCGGAACATTTAATTCAGAGGAGTGGTGGGAGTGAAAAGAGGAGGAGGAGGAGAGTTGGTCACGAGAGCGAGCGAATTAATGCGAAAATTTAATGCAGCTGTCACGTGTCCAGCCGTTACTAAATCTACGTATAACGTCATTAAATCGGCGAAATCGGCGCTGCCTGACTTTAACACGCGTTTTGTTTCGCCCCGTCTGTACATGCTGTATTGTAACGTGTGACCCGTTTTGCAGTCGCTAATTGTAATAATTTTCTGACTCCCGAGCGTGCTATAAAAGCGTGGGAAAGACACAGGTACCGTTCGAGTTTCACGAGTTATACGGATCATTCCAGAGTTTGGAATACAGATACGGCCACTTGATCGAGGTTATAAAAAATAGGGGAGAAAAACGATTTGACGAACACGTGTACATACTGCCGAACAAATTGTGACTCTGCATGTCAACAACTGACACATAACCTCAAAATAGGACAATTCTTTTTTTTTTAACCACCTATGGCTCGCTCTATTGACGTAAAGATGAATCAATATCTCTCGTTGTTTAGTGCGCGTTGTGTTTTTATTGAGCTTTATTCGACTGAAAAAAGCAAAATCCTTTGGTAAATAAAAATTAGCGTTAGAAACTATCTTCCGAGAGATTTTTCGATGCAGCGATTACTTTCGAGCCATCGTATTATTAAAAGTTTGTTATCCCTTCCGGAAGTTGTACCGGTCGTATAAGTTTACAGTCATAATTCAGGGACACCTTGTATGAATCTCGCAGCAGACTTTTCCACGCGATACATACAGACGAAGTTATAGTGAAAACTGCAAGCAGACATACACCCCTGCCATCTCTGGAGCTTTCTGCTCTCACGACTGGCGCCCCCAGTCTGGGGAACATGAGTATTACCGTTTTATGGAGATTGGCAATTCGCGCGGCTGGCGGAACTTGGAAATTATTTAATTAGAAATTCTTGTTGCTAGGAATTTTACATGTAGCCTCGTGGCATAAGTACACAAACTAAATATGTACTTTGCGCTAAGCGGCCGCGGATTTGATTACTTGCAAACCTAAACCTATCGCCTGCAATCAATATTTCAATCTATTCAAACAATGCGAATGCCTATCTTATTAAATACCGTGTTTCGTGCAATTGAAAAGTTTTCTGCTACGGTCGAATTAAACGCGTGAAATTCAAACTCGCGTGATTAGAATATCTAAGATAAAAGGATTATAATCGATGCCTTTAGCTCTGGTACTAATTAAGAACCGTGATCATCTCTCTAGTGAAATGATGTTCTAAGCGTGTAATATTCTTTCTCAAAAGATCCAGGACAGCGCTAATTTCCGATCACGTGGTCGAACAATTTTCCTAAAGAATATTTTCAGGCCACTCTGATGGGAGAAAGTCTGTTCCATTGTTCGAGTATTTTAAAGGTATAATGGAATCTATCGGTAGCTCGTTATTATCTCGCCCAGACGAAATTCAATCAAGCTTCCCTTCATCTCTAGCCCCCTCAGCGTTGAAACTGACTTCAGTTTCGGTCGATATTGTTCGTAATCTTCTTCGGTGGTTTGGCAATTATGCGAGGAAATACATAGTTCGATATGGAATAGCGAACCTGTGTTCGATAATAATTCACCAGGTTTCTTATTTACTACGCAACTATTTGGAAGACAATATGGAAAGGAAGGTTAGGGGAAAGTGCATTGGAGGAAATTGGCCGATTTCCGGCACAGGACCAGTCGAGAAATTAGATTAGCAGATTAGCGAACACCGTGGTCTGATATACGATCAGCAGCTCTTCTCTCTCTCTCTGTTTCTAACTCTCTCTCTCTCTCTCCCTCGCATGCGCGCGTCCATTCTTTATCCTTTTACTTTTATATTCCTATTTCATCTCGATTGTTGTGATTGTAAGAACTTCGCACGCGAACGCGTAATACTTTCGAGGATCAACATTCGAATCGTGTAATTGTATTCGTATTAAACAATTTGTTTTGCAGACTGGAATTCGAACGTGGCATAAAATATCGTATCATATAAATTGACAATTTATTTCGAAGTTACTTTAATGGAAACATAACCTGAACCGATTTTGAGGAAAGATGACAGAAGGACAACATAGCCCTAAGTTTCGCTTGGAACGAAAGATTTTTCAGAAAAATTCTATGATCTATAATGGTAAGCGATTGGCTAAAGTTTTTAATATATTTAACAGTTTTCCATTACTTTACCGCCTTCCTACATTGACCTAATTTATATTGTAACGAGTAGGAAGTAAAGAACAGTCCATTGACGAATATTTAAACCTGGCAACGCTTTCAACCCAAACTTCTGCACGATTTATTCGGCAATCACTCTTGGAAATCTCCAGGTATCATGATTTCTCTACCGCGAAAAGTCGTCCGCGAAACGTATTCCCATTTCTCCGATACCGTCCATATGCAAACGACGATGCAGTTTGTTTGGATCTGTTCCATCCAAACAGCTGCATCATATACTCACCGAAACCATACGCACACGTAAATATATGTCCTTACACAGAATCCCAAAGGTGCAGGATAGCGTGGAGTCGGTTTACCCGAGTCGACTCTCTTATCCAGGGAGGGAAAGGCAAAACACCGTGAGAGGATACATATGTTTCGTGCAAGCGGCCAGTAATCGATCATGGAAATCCCGTAAAAAGTACCAGGGATGTGTCTGGCCCATCGGTCTCCAAGTGTCAAACGAGAATTAATAGTTCGCTAGAGTAATGTACAATGTGTACTAGGCCGGCTGGTACACGATGAATAAAGATGAGCCCGATGGACGAATCGCTTCATCGATGTTGAAGAAACAAAGGACAAAAAGAAGGTAGTATATAGAGAGAAGAAAGACGTGGAACAGGCAGCATAGGAATAGAGAGAGGTGGAGGGAAGCGCGTTGCCCGAAAAAGGGTAGAAAAAGAAATTAATAATCGGGGCGGGTCACACGATGGCTGTGGCCATGGGGTGGGGATGGAGGGGATGGAAAATTTAACCTGACCTTTTTGAAATTCTAATTTCGTTGAAAGCACTTCGAAGCAAGCGGATTTTCATTTTTTCCCTACCCCCACCTCCTTTGCGGCCTTTCTTCTTTTTCTTCTTTTATTGCACCCTGTTTTCTTCTTTTTTTATTCTCCACTTGCTTCTTCTTTTTTCTCGCGCTCTCTGTGTTTTGCAGATGGCAGTAGTAGTCGCGAAAGACGGAAATAAACGCTTTGACGAGCAGTAGCCCTGGCCGGTTCCCTCTGTTAAAAAGATTAATGAGGAGAGATCGTTTCCGGGACTTCAATTTTATTAAAGGATGTTCAAAGGGATTCCCCCGATACGGTGTATCCCTTCGTCCTGTTCACCGGCGGATTTAAAGTGGAACGGTGGCAGAAAAGGCGATGGAAGGCAAAAAAAAAAAAAAAAGGGAATCAGCACGGTGTTGTATCGCGAATGGCAAAGAAAATCCCGGCATTGTGCGGGAAATGCAGCGTAGACAATGCATGGACAGAGCCGCTGCATGGGATATATTATGTTCTTTCGGAATGAACTGAGAATTCTGCCACTATCGATAGCCGCATTGAAAAGACTGGATGGCGCTTAACTATTACCATTTTCAATTATTTTCCGTATCCTTGCGTATCAACGCTTAAAGAAGTTTTATTATCGACAGTTGCTTACATTCGTTGCGAGATAGTAGAACGTTAAAAAACTTTACCAATTATTGTTTTTCCTTTTTTTCTTTTTAAAGAAATACCATTACGATTAATCAGAAACAAAGTAGCATAATTGTTGCAATTCGGTGAAAATAAGCGGCGTTTTAGCGAGGAATTAATAAAATCACTATCAGAATTAACAAACAGATGGTTACGACCAAGTATACCCTATAAAGTTGAGTGGCCCATAAAAACTGCTGGTTTATCGCGTTCTCCACAATTATTCGAGTTTTCCTTCGTTGGTTGGTATCTTATCTCGCCGAACGTTCTTAAAACATACAGCATTTAAAATGTTTAAGCAAAATTGAAATGAAACATATACTAACGTTCTTATTTTATTACGTCGTAGATATGGACAACAATTTCGTGGAGCCTTCGGAAAACTAGACTGTAAAATAATACGACGTTTTGGAATTCTCGAGGATGTCACAACAAATGGATATTTCATATGTGAAGCGCGCTGAAAGGGAAGTTTCACAACGACGAAATGATAAGTAACAGAGAATCACGATAGCTCCGCGATCGATGCTCGTCGCTTCCTCTACAAATTGTCTCCATTTTGAAATGTCGTGGAGCACGCCAATCGGTGAGAAACTTAAGGATAGAGTCCGTCGATACAGAGAAAGAGCGATACTAAATGCGCCCGCGGCGGCGGAGCGTGAAGTTCCTAACAATTCCCATTTTATGCTCTCCAGATTCCGCTGTGTCGCCGTTTCTTTTCCGCCCAGACGCTCTGTATACGTAATTCCCGTAGCCGCGATAGCTCCTTTGTCCCTATTCGCGTATCCTGGCTACAAAGCCGGCTACCTTTCGCTTTGATCGCGACGTATCCTCCAGTTCGGCAACTTCTCCGAGCTTCTTCTTCTTCCTCTTCCCTTTTTGCCAGCGGGAAGGCTGCTTTGGATGAGTAGTTCTCTGTTGGTAATTCCCCTCCAGCGAGTTTTTCGTCAAGTATTTTATACACCATACATATTACTACGGGGCTACAGGACAAAGGTAATATGCAAATGTTTATAGTTATATTGGATCTTGTATGGATAGTTTAAAAAGCTTGGCAAGACGTTATTAAATACATACAACTTTGATCGATTTTTCTAGGACGTTGCTGAAAATTCGTCGGGGAAGAAGGATATGACAAGGAACACAAGAGTCTAGAGGATCAGAATTAATAAGCGATCCCGCTTCGGGAACTTTGTAGTCCTTTAAGAACATCCGGGCGTCGTGACATGAAGGGGGCCGATCCTGAGACCGCGTCGCGACGATGCACCGACCCTGTGTCCATTATACAAAGCTTCCTCGAAAACTTGAGGGGAGAGAAACAAAACAAAAGACAGGGGAAAAAACGGCGAAGAAAGAAAGAAAGAAAGAAAAGGAGGGAAAAAGGGAGCAGAAAGTTTCCATCACGCAAGCGAGAAGTCTACTCGCTCGCTCGCTCGTCTCTGCGAAGATTTACGCCTGGCCGTCTGTAATTTAATAGAGGATACTTTGCCGGAGTTCCTTCGAGAGTTACCTGTTCTGTTCGCACGGCCCGCGGAACGTGAGCTGACTTTGTGTCTCGGCATATCGCAGGGAAAGAAATAAAAAGGTAGCCTATGGAAAGAGGAAGACGGGAAAGCCGAGACGAAAGAGAGAAAGACGTGAAAGAGAAGCCAGCTTGCGCGGCTCGTAGTGTCGTTATTCACCGAACCGGCTCGAACATCTAATTACAATGAAAGAGGCTGTCCACGTAGCGAGGACTCGATGAAAAATTCAATATGAAACTGTAATCGGAAGCTCTGTCTTTCTCCACGGATTAGTATCGGTAGCCCGACCACTTCCTCCGCCTCCAGCAGCTGTGATTTATGGCCGGGCCACACGTAACGCGCATCGGCTGAATAATTTTCTCTATCGGGCCCGGCCCTGATGTACGATACTTTCCCATTCTCATCGATCTCCAAGTGTCAAACTGGTATTAGAATCGCCAGAGTGGCGTACGATGTCTTATCGAGTTCTCGACGTCGGAGACCCGGCCTATTCGAGCCCCTTCTGCGTTCGACGAGTTAGACAGAGCTCATAGAACCGGGAGTAAATCGACCGACAAAGAAACCCAATCGTTCCTCGTAGACATTCTGATGTTTCTCCAAGCCGCTCTTCGGGTGATATTGTATTCGAGGTAAGGGTCGAAAAAAGAGAATCTTGAGGGTAACATTTTTATGTTCATACGATTATGAAAATAGCTTTTGTTCGGAATGTTTCGCTTCAAGAAATCTTATAATTTTAGATGGAGACCGTTTAACGAAGCAAGGAAAGAAAAATGAGATTGAGGGATGTATTTGAAGAAATAATAATTGAAATGATTCGCTAGATATGTCGCTAACGTTAATACGTTGACCGGACTAATAGAAAGAGTTTAAATGAACCTTTACTTAAAGGAAGAAAAGCATTTTCAATAGAGGTATAAATATACCAACTTAATGATACCCTTAATTGCAAAGTTGACACGAATTTCAAGTTTAAGACGGCACTACTTTATATAAGAAAGTTCAAAGGAAAAAACGACAAAAACAAATCCTCAATCAAATCCCGCATCCAGTCCGGGTGAGTTTCTTTCCGCGCACTAATGATCCCCGAATCTTCACAAAAGATTCGGATCGCAATCTCGTTTCCTTTTACAATGCTTGTTTATCTTGCAGCAACATCAGGGCGGAGACGAGAAAGATTAGACATCCCTATTATGACGTGAGATAGAGAATTAAAATCTGCATCCCCTTTGGGAGTGAACTTCGTTAGCATAACAACGATCCGCGAAGAACACGTGGACGTCCAACAGAATGGAAAAACGAAGAGACGAGCTTTCCCTGGCCAGCAAGGGAAACGAAGCCGTGCAGGTGCGACAACGATAACGCCGCGAAATTTTCACGTCGCGGAATTTTCACGTCGTGGCTCTTAATAAAACTTACGAAACGCACGAAACGTAATAAACGAGCGACGTGTATAGGTTGATACACGCGGCCAGGCGACTGACCCACTTTTTCCAAGATGTATGAATATTAGTTTAACGAACTCTTGCCACGACGAAGATACCTGCCACTCTTTCCTTCTTGCTTTTACTGTAACTACGTGTATTGCGCCTCACACGCCTACATTGCACGAATTTTTTCCCGTTTTCCGCATTAAACGAGCCGCCTCTAACCCGGACCTGGTAATCAGCTGCCTTATTTTCACAGCTTACACAAACGCTCTTGCATTTTGAGCACGATATCACGTGAAGGCTTGTTATCATCCTTAATATCTCTTGTGTGGTACTGCTCGAAGATCTTCCGTTCGATGGAAGGCTGATGAACTTGATTATCCTTTGCGACGAAGGTTCACGATGGAAAAGAGATGAATAAGGAAGTTTAATTTGGTACGAATTAAATTACAAAATATCAGCGGATGATTCAACAAATCTACGTAAATACCAAACGATATTTGTCAAATCATATTAGATTTATTACGTAAATTAATTGGATTTTTTCTTTTTAGATCTACAAACGGAACCGAAGTACTCGAGTGTCGTTCAATCTACCCGATAGCTGGAAATCTGCGTAAAAATGGAAATGCAATTAAAGCGACATTAAGCAACCGTCACCTTCAGCTTGGCAAGTCCTGGACATCGATTCGATCGCGGTTCCCTGGCTAGGAGAGAAAGCGGATCAACGCGGGTCAGAGTAATAATTCGTGCGGAGAACATCGGAAACGGTCGGAACGTCTGAATCGCATATCCGGCCGAAATGGCCGGATACGAATTGAGTGTCAGCTCTGGGAATCCGGCCGGTCGATCGGTCGATTATACACGCCGTAATAGACCGTCACGCAACTATGAGAATCCGTTGTGTACTGGCTGGCTTCGAGCTGCCTCGAGATGTGTCGAACCAGAAGCTTCCACGCCACGCGCCACGCTTCAGGATTTGCGAGTGGACACGTGTACGCAGTCGCCCTTTGGCACCGTGTGCTCGACGTGGAATTAACGGTGCGATGTCACCAGACCGGATGGAATACCTAATGAAAGATCCTTGAGGTTAGCAAATGATAGGGATTGATTTCCAAAAATTTGAAGAGTAAGATTCTCGCGTTAATCCGTGGGATTGGAACGTTCGATTTTCCTCGACTCTAACGTTAAAAATACAAAGTGGAAGGAAATTAACGCAGACCGAAAAGAAACTCGCACAAAAGCTACATAAATAGTTGCTAAGCTTGGAATTGAATTCTTTTAGTATCATTCTATATTAAAAGATGGGAAAGTGTCGCTCTATGAGTGATGCCAAGTTCTATAATCCTGAAATATCTCTTGACGTGATAATCCTGACTGATCAATGATTGACACCTAAGTGGATGCCAATTGAATCCTCTTTTTTAAACACGAAAACCGTATTGATAAAATGCTTGTGACAGCTCACCCAATCAACGATACTGTCTCTTCCACATACCATCCATCATTACTAAAATAGAATTCTAATATGCAAGAATATTCAGGGAGGAGAATGCTCAGCTGCTCCATAGCAGGAAACAGTTACAGGACAATCAGAGCAATCCACGCTTAATTACGAAATGATTTCACTCGTAGCTTGTGCGCGAGCCCTCAAAATCGATTAGTGAGCATCGGGTTGGCGCTTTTCAATTAAAACTTTTTGCCAACTGGACGAGCGTCTGAACGCCGGTAAAAGCGTCGTTCAATGCGACGGACGGCGTCCAAAGGAACTCGCCGTGGAATTAATTCAACGTCACGTTTATATTATTCGAAGATATGACTATACAACGATAACACGTCCGCGTCGTTGCGAAAGTTTACGAGGCACCAAGCGTTATCTGTCCCCGTGCAACTGCACGGAGACCCACCAACAGCTGCAGCAATCGTTGGGAAAAGATACAGAAACACGCAATGTTTTAACTCGATTCAGAATTACCAACGTGAACACGTGTACACGTGTATCCCCTTGTTGCGCGTTCACCGCGACCATTAAAGCCGCGGCTTTAACTGACCCCGACAGAGCTTTGTCGATATATTTTCCGTAGAGGCTAGTAAACGTTGCAGTAAGTTGTCGGCAGATCCGTCGATCGACCCTTTACGTTTCTGAACCAATTCGAACCGACTTTTCATGGAACTGGTCTCCAGATTCAAGATTATGTTCAGAATATCAAGAATGATTGGTCCCCATTATCAGTTAGAAGATTCTGATAGCATGAAATCTTCAACGCGAAGAACAAAGTAAATTTATTCTAAGATTTTTGAGGTAACAAAGGAGATATAATTACAGTAATCTTATAATAGGCAACATCAAATGAAAAGTAAACCAATTATATTTCTAAGTGTATATTTTTTCTTTTTTTTTTGTTTTAGATACAAATCTATGAAAGAATTTTTGCAATTTACAACTAGGGCAACATTATATGACCTCTTGGTATTGTCGGCACTTGCAAGTTTGAAGCCTTTAGGATAATCCTACTTCATAACAAGGAACTCTACTCGACCCTTATCTGACGTACACCGAGTCTATAGACAACAAGAAGACAAAGAGGAATATTCCCCCAGACGTCTAAGCTGCCAATCGTCAAATCTTCCCATCACTCAAACTGGAAGACAATCAATTATCTAATCAACGAGTCAAACTCTAATTACGTACCAAGGCGCCCTCAAAGTTCCTCCTTAAAGGCTGGAAACCGTGGAATTCCATTAATGTGCAGCCTCGTTCCTCTGAGAGAGAGAGAGAGAGAGAGCTCTGGAAGAAAATACAGGGTAACTCGATCCCGCGACCAGATCGAACAAAGCGACGCCAGTCGCGGAGCACGAAGGGGAACGAGCTGCTCGATATCCTTTTTTCACCGGAAACGGGACCACGTACCGGTAGCTGGTCGCTGGAGCTCTTATTAAAGCGAGTCACGCTGTAATTCTTCGCGATCCGCGTTTCAAAGGGCGGCGAACTATAACGATTTCATTAGTCCTAGCTCACGACGCGGAATTCCCGTGCACAGGTCGTCTCTGCGAGTCGTTTCATTCGAGTCCCTCTCCGGTTCACGGCCAATGAAAATGCGATCGAGCTTCTGCTTCAGGGCCTTCTCCGCTCGCTCGTTTTCTGTCTCTGCCGGAGGCCAGCTCGATTAATCGTCGATGGAAGCTCGGTAACGTATAACGGCAACCGGAGTCAATCTCTTTGAGGGAAAAGAAATTGTCTCTGTGTTTGTATTATATATGACTCGCGTGTAATTTGAAGCTTTTAGAAGCTTTGAGAAATTTAATCGTAATTTTTGTTCTTTTAGCTGGAAGAAAGTTATCAGGATATTCTTGGAAGAAACGCTCGCTACTTTTCTCTTTTAAACTTGAGATTCCTTCGGTTTATAGCCATTTAACGGAATCGGTGTTTCAAAGAAAGGGAATAATTATCAATGACGATGAAACAGCTCCCACGATGAGAAAGTTGTAAGGCTAAGCATCTCGGTGGCCACCAACCACGGTGTCACCGTGCAGAATCCCCATGCACAATGAACGTGAGCGCAACGAGTTACCGCAATGGTGTCGTTTCCTGCCCGGAAACGTTGACCAGGGTATCGTAAAGAAGTTCAGAGAAGCCTCGAAAATGTTCACCGGCAGGCCACTTCTTACCTGTGCATGCCTGAAAGAAATTGAATCTACAGTTTCGCGGGAAACACCGGGGGTCTGGCAACGTTCGAGTTCTGTGAACATCTTGAAGCCATCTTGGCACGGCCATTAAAGAGATCAACGAGCTAATAGGATCATAATAAGAACTAACGGGTCCATTGGAATGTTCAATCACTACTCCAACCACCGGTTACGGTAACTTAAGGTCGGCTATTTTCTGTAAATTATACCCTAAAACAAGACTTTAACGTTCTTAAATTGTACCAAGGCTATTGATGTAATTGAATTTCACAGAGACTCCGCTGCTACTTAGAAGAAAGAATATAAATTTCCTTTTCTTAAAACTGCCCACGTGACTATCGAATTTCTGATGGAATGTTAAAGTTCTATATCCATGAAAGAAAACCATTTCTCAACGGAATCTTCGTACGGCAAGACCGGCAGAAGAAAAGAAGGGAAAAGAAAGGACGTGAAAGAAGTTTCGCAGAGACGTAATAACTCTGGCAAAGATTAGACGGATAAGAGGGAACCGTCAAGACGTCTACCTCGCGAGATAAGATTCGGCAGAGATACTTTGAAGGCTTTGGTATCGGTAATGCAACTTTGACCGACCACTCGTGCACTATCGAATCGCTCAATTACTAGGTTCAGGTACAAACCGTGCAACGAGTCGCGTACGCGATGAAAAGCAAGTGAGAAGATCGACCGACTCCGAATCCTAGTAAAGTGATCGTTCTACTAGTATCCGATCGATCCTCTTCCTGTCGATTCTACTACTATACTAACTATTTTCACAGATTTCCAATGAGCTACACGAAGCAATTCTAAGTTGAAGAAACATCTGGAAAAATCTTTGAAAAAGGCATGCGTATCGTCTAATAAGGATTTGTTAATTTTACGGAGAGTTTGCGACTTCGAGGCGACGACAAGGTAGACCACTCTTTGTCTACCCTTAATGGCTACCCTTTCTATTGGATTCATATATTAACCCCTTGTCTTAACATTTAGCTTCGATGCCGCGTACCACGATCAACAGCAACGTCGCACAGGTTGAAACACGTCGAGACACTATTTCGTCCGAACGCGACGAAGGATAACACGCAACTGAGACAGGAAAACATCACCGAAAATGAACCACGAGCCTGATGTGTTTACGTTCGGCCTACGTCTTTCTCCCTGATACTCGTGTTTGGCCCGATTTCCTTACGAGTCTCGCACGATATCGTAGACAAAGGGGTTAATCAATAAGGGAACATTATCATTGTCTGGAACCAATTGTTCAAAGCGTATTATATTGAACACATGTTACGACTAGCTACATTGTAATTAGTAATTTAGTCGCATGGAACAGGACGCGTCGTTTGTGCCATTACAATGAGATTGTACAAGTTTCCACACCGTAAGTGAAAAGATTCGGTACATTACTCGTTCGTTTCAACTTTAAATTAGAAAAAGACGTTTTCAATTCGCAGCTTGTTAAATCGAGTTCCAACCGCATCTTCGTCGCAGAAGGAATCCAATTAGTTTTACCAGCACTGCACTTTAATCCGCGAAAATAAACGTGCCTATTGTTCGGAAGTTAACACTTCATTAAATGGAATTTTCATGGAAGAGTGGAGGGACAAGCGCCATAAAGATTTATGGTTGCTGAACCGACGAGCAGACACGCTGCTGCGAAACGTGGAATCCATCTTGGAAACTCGTACACGAACGGGAGAATGCTTGCAACCTGTCGGCAGACACCGGGAACGAGAATCTGAACAAGATTAGGCTAGTTTCCAAGTCAGTCGAACAGACATCCGTGCCGCGCGACACTTTGCCGGCGACTGGTCCCTAATGATCGCTCGCATTTGTCGAATTTAATTCCGGATACTCGATCCCTAAATGTCTCGGGGCGAGACGGAAGCCAGCTGCCAGTGAAATCGATTCGAACATATCCCTGCTGGAGTTCAAGTGGTTGAATAGTTATCGGAAACACAGCTAAAAACGAACCGTAGCCATAGGAGATGGAAAGAAAACACCTATCTTGACCCTCTTTATGAACCGGTCGGTTCACGGATCTTTCATCCACGAAGCTTCAGCGATGTCTAGTAAAATACTACGTGTCTATTAGCTATAGATCTATACACAGCAAAATAAAAGATATCCGTACACAGCAAAGTAATAAAAACTTAAAAGTTAACTCGTCGATTAAAACTCTTTCTCAAGACTTCTTATCAAATAGAATTCGACTTATGAAATTAGTCATTAAATACTCGTCACTGTCGCAGCGAATGGATTATTTCATAACTGGAGTAATGGACGATGACGTGTACTGATAAGACCTACGCCTACAGCGTGAAAAATAATTAGCGGAGGCAGTGCGTGTGCGGCAAGCAAAGAAGAGATTGGCAGGGCCAAGAAACAGCCCCGTTAAAGCACGTTGCAAATCTCGCGCGCGCGTGTATGCCTAGCAAGCGACGTTAATCCATTTTCAGATAACCGTACTAGCTGGTCGCTTAACCGTAACAAACCGGCACGTCTCTGCTTCTGTCTTGTACAGACAGAATAACGGAGCAACTGGGCTCTTTTACAAATTTTACAATCACACTGGAAAAGTGTCCTCTAGTGGAAAGCCCTTGTACTTCGAATGCCAATTCCTGTCTCCGAGATTTTTATGCGAGCAAGCAGATCTAATCGGAGGAAGTAAATTGCGTGTGAATGAAAAATGTACTTCCTGTTTAGTGGCGCCATTAAGAATTATGGCTATAAATTGGAGAATGCTTTGGTAGTTGCGAGAATAAAAGGGATTCTTTATAGCCCAATGATTTGGAAGAAACATAAATTGATTATTATCTCTTACATTGGATAAACGATCCTCCTTTGCGATTAGGCATTCATTCTCATTAGGTATCGATGCCGTTGAAATGTAATTCGAAGATGTATAATTTTCTCTTAATCAAATCACTGTCGTATGCTCTTCCATCTTCTCCGAGGTACCATTAATTGCGATCACTTCTTTATAAACGATTATAATAAATATAAAAAGTCACAGAAGGAACCACGAAGCTGGGGTAACAATTAAACCGCGTAACAACTCACTGCTATAGTCTTTGTTACTTAGGAAGCGACATAAACCCAGTATTTTCAATTTCGAATATCATTTCACGGCACGTTGACCCGTCGCCAGATATACATTTCACGCGTGCTCAAGTTGACGCGGTTCAACACCCAAAGGATTCCTCGTTTTTCATTTTTCGCATATTTCCTTCATTCCTATTACATGCGAGAAACAATCGAATCTTTTTGTCTCTAAGGCGACCAGACACCGAGGTATTAGGAAAAAAAATATTACCAAAGATAATCGCGTACACAACTTCGTCAACCCTCGACGATCTTGGCCGGATATATTTTTTTTTATTTCTTTCCCTTATTTCTCTCTCCCTTTTCGGTTCGCAGTTGCGCAATCTTCCCTGTGCTTTGAACGGTCTCGTTTCACCGTCTGCTCCGCTCCTTCGAGCAGATTTATTCTATTTATTCGCTCAACCTCGAGGGAAGTCGGCCGATTACGTCGAAATTCCTTCTCCAAAGCCCTCCGAACCGACCCCTTTCCAATCTCTCGCTCTCCCTCTCTCTCTCTCTCTCTTTCTCTTTCCTCTAGCCCAGCTTCGAGTGTTTACTCGCGTGTTCGAGTTCTGTCAGTATCACACGCTCTCCGCCAAACAAATCGATCGTCTCCTATCGCCGCCTCTTTTCGCCGATTTTCGCCCGCCTTTCGACTCGACCGATCCCCCGGGACTATGAAGCTTCTATGCGAGGGCCGAGGAAACAGGGAGTTGCAAGATCAACTCGAAGCATGAACAACTTGCACCATTCATCCAACGTAATACTATAAATATGCCAATGTTTTCTTGCACGTCTAACACAAGGAATTAACGTAAATAAAAGGACATAGTTTTAGCTGTACTTACATGTCCAAGGATCGGCCACGTTGAACGACCGGCTTAGGTACGAAGTTCTCGTCGCCTAGTGCGAGGAGGATCGGCTTGGCAACCGATGGAGTCGCGCGTGTGAACGTCCTTTGACACAACGTGCACGTTTATCCGGGCCTCACAGCCGCGTCTTCCCTTTTATTGCGGCGTCGCACCTCCTCATCTTGTCGTTCACTTGCCCATGCAGAAGTTCTTCTTCACTTTCCACCAAAAACCCCAAGAGGATCTACCCTCGTTGCACGGCGATACAGGGATACAATTTTGGTTCTCCTTGAAAGTTGATTAACCGCTGAATAGTCGAAACGATCGAGCAAGAAGACCAGGGTGTCGCGTTCCAAGCCAGCCCCCTCTGCTTTCCACGATCAGCCTTGTTCGCCGCTGCGTCGAGACGCGAGAAAACAGAGGGAGGAAGGGTGGCGAGACCACGATGAAAGGCAGGTCAGTGCGTAGCCGGAGGATGCAACCTGCCAAAACTAGTCACGCTGGCCAGAGTACAATATCCTTCTACACGGGGAGCAAGTCGATCACACACACGAACCTCGCCGATAAAAATGACAAACCGGGTGTAGATACTAGTTCACTTAGAACACGATGAATGACGAAAGCACCGAGAAGAACGGAGCAGAGGACGAACGAGCGTACGAACGAGGCGGCTGAAAGCACCGGAGAAAGAGTAGGAGTAGTGCGAAGAAGCAACGGCGAAGAGGGGTGTACCAAGCGATGGTCCAAGGTGGGGGAACGATTTGGGTGGCGGGCGACGACTGGGGGTGGCTCTGAAGCCCGGTGGTTGTGCTCTTGCTCTTGCTCTTGCTTGCCTGCCTGCCTGCCTGTTTGCCTGCCTGCCTGCCTGCCTGCCTGCTTCCCGGCCTGCTTGCTTGCCTGCCTGCCAGCGGCCTGCCTGTCTGCCAGTCTGCTTTCCCTGCCTGAAGGCTTGCCTGGCTGTCTGGCTACTTGCTCGCCAGCTAGCCCGCTTTTGCTCGCCTCGCCTTTGCCACTCTGCCTCAACTCTGTCTGTTTCGGTTACGCTCGTCCTCTCTTTTTCTCCCTGTCTCTCTCTCTTTGTCTGAGTGTGTCTCTTTGGTTGCGCAGGACCCGCCGCGCGACCCGGCCAAACCCAGAACCCGGCGTGTAGGTACCGCGGGCTCGCATTCGAGCTCCAGCCACCCCAGCTGCTCTATCCCCACCAGGCCAGTCAACCCCCTCGGTCAGTGATGTGCCGAGCGGTCTCCGGGCCACGCTGGAACGTAAATTGAAGAATTTCCGTGTTGTTGCATACTTTCAGGGTTCTCCTAGTTGCTTACCCGTAAATTCTATACCTTTTGCTAACTTTTCCTTCCCAGGCACCTGTAACAATTTATAACTGTTAATTTCATCGGGAATATACGTCGAGTAGAGATATAATGAAATTGCGATTATCAGGAATTTGTATGAACTCTTTAGGGGGATATTTTATAAACGTTTCATGATTTGGGATCAAAGACGAGATCTTGGGATACGTGGGTGGTGAGAGGAGAACAATTTAACGGGGAATTTATGATTTACCTTTAAGTGCAGCGGAATGATAAAGGGCGGAGGTGAGTGAACGACGAACGGCGGGGGTAGCGACGATAGACTCGTATTGCAGCGGGGGAATATTAGTAAAATTTTATTTCGAGCACTCGAAAACAGGCTATTACACCCTCGGAGAAAAAGAAGCGGTTGAGGCTGCTCAAGGAGAAGACGTTGCTCGTCCTACTTTTCCTCCTCGCCACTTCTGTGCTCCCCGTTAGTTCTTGTTTCTCGCCAGCTGAACGCTTCCCCTCTCGAATAGCCTGCAATCAAATACGTGCGCGTAAATGGACCGTTTCCAGCCAAACCGAGAATTTTAGGCCATTGGAGGCAACCGTTGGTGAAGGTAATTAAAAAAAAACTGCAACACCATCGATATTCAAGCGAGTTGGCAAGTATCCGACGCATAAATTCAGTTGACAAGAGAGAAAGGAGACACGACTTTCTGCTGGTTGATTAATTAAGAAGAATAATCGTCCGGTTGAGGGGATAACAATTACCGATATCAAAACGACGTTGATAAAGCATCGTTAAACGATTCGAGCGGGAATTATCGATTGCGACCCGCGGCAGTTCGCTTCTCTTGAATTAGTTAGACAACAAGCCACAAAGCTGGGCCTCCCTCTGCCTCGACACTCTTCCCTCCCTCCCTCCATCTCTATTCCATCTGTGATGCTAAGTAATTGCTACGTCATAAACGAAACGTTACTTGTATAAAGAAGTCGTTACCAGAAATGACCTGATCCGATGAGCAGGAATGTCGCAATGATTCGAATCGCGATTTCAAACATTAAACTCTTATGTCCAGTGAACGAGATTTCAAAATTGTATACATAATTCTATCGTACAATTCGCTGCTATTGCTTCGCCACGCATAAAAGTAAATATTGCAACCGACGAGTAATTTCTTTTTAAAATGCAGGACGTAAAACGATGTCATTGATCTTCTAAAATTTGGAAACAGTTAGTAATCTGATAATAGTTCAGCGACTTTGACTTAAGAAGCTAACCTATAATCCATAATAAACGTCAAACGACAATGGTGCTACGAAGCAGAATTACCGATAAAAATATCCTTAAAGAATGGCTATTGCAAAAATTGCCTCGGCATTACGCATTTTCCTGTACATAGCGAAATAGTTAAAAAAGACAGACAGGCAGTCTTAACAAACCGGTATTTACACGTAGGCAAAAGATATCTGTCACTGTTTCAGCCGTTTCATAATTTATCGCGTGGAGGAGCGGAGTTAACGCAAGAGCTGGCTGTCATTTCACTCGCGACAATACCGCGAGATTGTCCCGCCTCGAAGAGACCGCGTAATGATACTAAATTTCAGGCGTCGTGGCTAGCACTCGGAGCATGCCAGTGTTTTTAGAAACCTCCATTTAAAGTATCCGCGAAGCGTGCGGTCGTGCGAAGTCCAGACTGTCTTCTTAATTGCGCGTCGATGCCTCAGAATGTAAATCTTGCTACAGGATGGCTAGTCTTTTGTATGGCTTCCAATATCGCTTTACTGCTTTAGATAGAAACAATGCATGGTGTGTACGTTTATAAATGGAAGAAAACAAATTTTCATTTATCATAGCTTAACTTCCATTTCTCCTTGATTATCATTTCAAGATTGACGACCATCCTTTTCATACCCTAAAAAAATAAAATTTCTTTTTTATTCTGTGGTTTAGTTTTATTCTGTGCGTTGAAGAAAATTAGAGATTAAAAACATATTGTAAGAAAATTAAAATGTCGAATTAAATTCAAAACTGGTTTACTCGACGGTCGTCAGTCACTTAAAATGGTCCTAGGCTCTTGAGTGCCGCCTTACGGCACTAACGACAACGCCAGCCCCCTCCAAACACCGATTCCACCCCCTCCCTGTGCTCCCCTCTCCAGGTCAAGCTCCGCGATCAGCATCGAGCCGCACCGCCGTATACCTATTCCAGCGTGCCGTGCTCACTCGATGAGTCTGGACGAAACGCCTGAGTTTCCACATCGAACACCTATTTACTCCCTGTTTTTTTCCTTCAATTATAATCATCTGTCTCACTCTAAACAAACAAAGCAGGGTAATACATTGTTAAATAATTCGTTAAAGTTTCTTGGAATTTTCTAATTTATGAACAAGAAAAGCTGGTCTGTTATCTTGATCCTCATAGTAAAGAACATTCTCTAGAACATTTTCCAGAAATATTCGGAAGGTTAAGATGACATTTTTCACCAAGGGAGACTCAACATCTAAGACATGATTGACACACTCCACTTCTGCTACGAAATCCTCTTTTTCTTACTTCACTAAAAAGGTTGGTAATCATTCTCTTTCCTTCTACCTTCGTCTCCACATGATCCTGAAGAGACTATCTCGACTGCATTTTCATGCTGAATATTTTACAAAGATTCAGGAAGTTTCTAGGTAAGATTATTTAAATAATCTGCAAAAATTTATATCCGAATTCGACTGGTTCCTATCTTTTTCCAAACTTTTAGCCAGATTTTTAAAGAACTTTTTACAAAATATTTTTTCTTTCTAGTTTTACAGATTTTACAGTTCTCACATGTTTAATCCGGCACATTGCTCGCACGACAAGTAATCCAAAACAGATTTTTTGTGTTTCTGCATCAATTTCGAAAAAGTCACTCCCGGTTATTAAATTCCATATATTTCCGAGTAATTTCTCCTGGTAGTATTTCGAGAAAGATAGGAAACGATGGAAAAAAGGTTTTTGACTAAGAAGGTAATTCCTTTATGCTATGTAGCGAAACGACAAATTAACAAGGGCTAAGAATCTGATCACTCGTTACCTCCTCATCATTAAAGCCACGGTGTCATATTTTCTTTGCAAAAGCTCAGATACCTTCAGTGTCTCACAAACTACCTTCAGTCTCTTTCCTCAGAAGCTTACCACCTTCTTCTTTCCCTACTTCCTTTCCATCTCAAGACTAGGGGAGAAAGAAACAAAGCAGACGATTTTTCAATCAATCTAATCCCATAAACGAGACGTTGGTTGGTATATAAAACAGAGGATACATAGAGCATGAAGATCTGTGTTATGGTAATTAATCGAAGTTTTCCAGCAGCTTCGTTTAGCCCTAAAATCAGTTCCATTGACGTTTTACGTTCGAGCACGATACAATGTAGCGAATACAAGAAAAAAGAAACCGATACATCCAACAAAAAATACTTGAAGAAATACTTGATATTAAAAAACGAGGAAGATTTTTTGGAGACCGTAGACATCCATCACAGCTTTCTCCAGCGTGCTTCAATTTCTAAGTATCACGGGATCCTGCCGAGCTGCCCCTATAGCAGAAAACTAATCGATAAGCCGACAGGAATCAGGCAAGAAATATTCGCGTGAAACACGCTATTTTAAACGCCGACTAAATTACCGAAGCGCGTGAGAAAACGAAGTGGCGGATTTCTTTTTACCTTTCTTTTCCTTTTTTTTTTTTTACTTTGAGTTACGACGTGGTTCGTTGCGAGACGAACTTAATGTTGACGTTGGAGAACTCCGTCCTTGCCACCGCGAACGATCTCGGCGCTATTTTCAGCTCAACTCTGAATCTTAATGAGCGTTACAATCATGCTACCAGGGTAGGCAGAGCTTTGGGATTTCTGCCGAGGTTCTTGGACAATTTTAAGAATCCTTCCACCCACAGCACGCTGTATTTCAACGCCATAATTTGATTCCTCCTGCTAAGGATTGTTTGTAAGACTTGTCACATGTTCACAGAGTTATTGCGGATAAAGTTATTGGAAAGTAAGATTGATACAAAAGTAATGTAACGATAAATTATTCACTCGTATAAAATGTTCATACAACAATATGTGTAAATGTAGCGTACAGTTTCTGATAGTCCCTCCTCGATTTTTAAACTTAAAGTTACATTCCTTTGTGTCACTCTGAACAGAAGCTATTTTTGTATTAACCCCTTGTCTTACCATTTACGTTCCTATGGCGTGTGCTATAGTGAACGGCAACGTCGGTCAAAAGCAATCTCGTCCGAACACGTCGAAGAATAACACGTAACTGAGACAGAAGGACATCGGCGAAAATTGACCACGAGCCTACCCGTAATGTTTACGTTCGACCTTATCTATAAACCACGCCTGTCATTTCTGATACTTATATTTGACCCGATTTCCTTACGAGTCTTACAGGATATTGTATTTCTACCTTAGAGACCGATGTCACTCCTCAAAAATAAAATAAATCCTCGTACTTTGGTTTTTTTAATTCTACATGCAATACTAATATCCCGGTATCAGTTTGATCGCGATCATTCTAATAAGATGTTTCACCTAATCCTACGATTAAAAAACAGCCCAGAAATGATTTATTTCCTCCGTTTGCAATGAATAAATGGTACAACCAAACAGCAGATACTCTGGTAATATTAGCGCAACGTTTGTATTCATCCGAAGCGAACATTTATCGCACGTTACCAGGTACAAAACGAAGACAAATGTCATCGACTTCGCAGAGGACGAAATTTTTGAACGACTCACACATTTTACCCACCCTCGAATACTATATATCATTTAACGAAAAGCGAACAGAGATCATAAATGGTCAGAAACGCGTGGAAACGTTCAAATATTCTAGAACATGTACAAGGAAAGATTCATGCTCGATCGCATGTATCTCGATGGTTAGAGATTGAAACGTTGCCACGAGAAGAATCGCTTGGATTTATGGCCGATCGAAGTGGCTTCGTGCTTCTTTCTTCCTCCTCTTCTTTTACTCTTTTTTTTCTTGTTTCCTTTCTGTTCTTGCATCGGCATTGGTACAACCCGGCGCAGAGTACACTCCTTTCTTCGAGTGTCTAGACACTTGTATGTGGAAAGTCCTTGAGAAGTTGAAATCTGTGAAGTTAACGATAGTTTAGCGATAGTAATATATACATACAGGTTAAATGTGAACTATACGTCGTACTATGGAATTGAAAAATGTTATGTTCACCACCTTCGAATCTCGTTAAAATCCCGGAGAGTGTTAGAGCTTGCCCCTTTCTATGATCCTGATTGAATATACGTATCTAGATGTGTTATCGATGAAGATGAAGAATACTTAATTCATTTTTATCCAATCTCGCGTATTGGCCGAATGATGCTTCGAAATCTAATTTACTTCTGAAATCAGAAGATATTTAATATAATAGCGTGAAATTAAGTTAAAAACGCAGTTCAGTGGCTCTTTATTTTAATTCTTCATTTTTAATTAAAAAGGTATCGAATTTCTTTCGTTACTTTACTTACTTAAAAGGTGTCTTGTATTCAAATTTATCATCTGAATAGATCAAATGCTATAGTACTTACATTATAATGATTGAAATGAAAATGGGAAACAGTCGATTTCCCAACATAGGTTTACCAGGAGATTAGCAATGCAAGAGTTAACGTTAGCGCGAAGATTAGATACACTGTGCAAAGATGTAGTTAAACGAAGGAGGAGAAGGTCTAGTGCCGCTGATATACTAATTGAATTAGTTATTTCGAAGCAGAAAGTTAAGGGCACGTCTGCGCCAAGTTTTCAAGCTGAAATAACTCGGAGAATCGACGTGCTCGCGAGGGCGCTCGCACACTCACCCTGGGAAGTTCTTATTAAGCTGAAAGTTTCGTTTGATATCGAGTATGAGTATTATTTAATTATCAATTCAAGGGTCCGCTACTTGTTCGACGTTGTTCCTAGAAAATAAATTAATCTTGTGCAAAACATTAAATGACCATGAAAAATATAAAATAGATATTTGTCCAATCTTCAAAAATTCATCACGTATCATCGTCTATGCTTAACGCTGTATTACTTCCTTGATTTTACCTTAATAAATCCGTAAAGACTGTAAGGAAAGAGAAATACCAAAGTATAACCACTTTTTAATCAAAATCGAAGAATCAAATCAAATCATTAACGCATTTTGTAGTGTTCTCTCTATAAAGTTAATATTTTGTGGCGATTCTTAATTTCTTTAAATCTTCCATGAAATCCATGCTTCTGTTATTATTAAATTATAATTCCAATACAATAATTCATAAAAAGGTATACTTATACAATAAAATTGATATTTATTAACTTTATCTAAAAACTGAAGGAAGAAAAATTATTTGACGAACGAATGTCTACTAATGAAGTACAAAAGATTGCAGGACGAAGAGCAAGAAGAAAGAAGAGGGAGCTAGTAGCACACCGAACCAGATCCAAATTATCTCACTTGAATGACTTCAATCATTTTACCTTATTTTCAGGGTTACAATACATACAGACAGGTTCTCCATTCACGGCTATAACAATAATACATAATACGAAGAACAATGGATGACGGAACGTGGAAAAATGCTTTATATGATGCGTATAGCTTTTTTAAAACCTCAATCTTTTTTTTATTCTAATAATAAGAATAAATAATACATTTTTTTCTGAATTAGAGTTTATTTTATATTTCTTCGTAGAAAGATATAATACTATAAATTCAATATTATCTTAACATAATTCAATCTTCAAATCTGACACACCTTAAGAAGTCTCGATATCGCGAGCATTTTGAAATGCCGAAACAAGAGCATTTAATTGTACTGCTTCACTACAACCAATACATACCCTTTTCTCTATTTCGGCTAATTTAATTATTAAATCTATCAGAATCAAATCTGGAAACTCAACTAAAACGAAATAATTAAACATTATAATATTTCATAATATTTATAAATATAATACATACTTTTGTTTACAAACAAATGTAGTTCAGTTAATATATCTTGCAAGGCCAGTCCTTTCTTTAGCTTTATATCTTGTATCTCTGTATAAATATATATTAAGGAAATTATGATTTAATGGTCAATAATTAAAATTAGTAGAATAAAAAGGATACTACAATAACATAATTCATATGATTCATTCAGCAACCAATTAACAATATTTTTTATATCAACTGGAAGGGGATGTCCAACGCAAGAATAAACATTTTCTTCAGTAACAGCACCAAATGCAAGCCACGTACTTTGGAGAACATTTAAAACCTTTCTCATATCTCCACCACTCAGTGTTATTAATGCTTGCTTACCATCTTCCGACACATTTAAACTAAAGCATATTTGATAATGTTTTTAATGTGTTTTGTTTCAATGTAATACTTAATTTTCTACTTCTTCAATTAAATACTTACTTTTCTTCTTTAATAATGGTATCTAGCCTTGGTAAAATTTGATTTCCAGACAATGGACCAAATCTAAATTTAGTACACCGAGATTGAAGGGCAGGGATAATTTTACTAAGGTAATTACATATAATACAAAACCTTACATTATCTGTGTACTTTTCTATTACTAAAAAAATTTTTAAGTAGAATGTGTCTCTCATGCTTTAAGCAAATTATTAATATTATAACTTACTTCTTCTAAGAGCATTTTGTGCATCATTCGTCATAGCATCAGCCTCATCGAGAATGATTAATTTAAAACCAGACCTATACATTGTACCTGTACTTGCAAAACTAAGAATTTGTCCTCTAACTATACCAATACCTCTATCATCTGAAGCATTCATTTCCAAAACCTATATGGAAAATAATACGTACAACATATATAAATTGTATAAAATAATAATGATATATAATGAAAAATTTTACCATTGAATTAAACTGAGCTGGTGTATATAATTTACGAGCACAAGCAAGTATTGTGCTTGTTTTTCCTGTACCAGGTGGTCCATAGAAAAGGAGATGAGGAAGCTGATTCTCATCAATAAATTTATTTACTGTAATGAAAAATATTAATTTAGTAAATATAATGAATTATTTAATAATTGTATATATTCATAAAAATATTAAATTGATAGCAATACTGACTGGTTTTAATAATTTCCTCGTGAGATATTAAATCATCCAATTGCTTTGGTCGATATTTCTCCACCCTGAAACAAGATAATAAAAATATCAATTTTTTTATTACTTTTAAAATACAATTGCATATTAAATGTAACTTATACCATGGCAAATTAGTAGAGTGAGTAGGTTTTGCTGTCATGATTTATTATTTTACTTCTTATTACAAACTTTATAGAAAATAACATTCAAGGTTAGGCTCTATAACTTGGCGCCATTTAACTAATCTGGTTACAAATACCAAAAACGCGGCATTTTTCTTTTAAATGACACATGCTGATTGGTTCATAAACTGTGAAAATGCATTATGGGAAGACATAATAATAATTCAAATTGTTTTATGTTTAAGGAAAAATGAATATGAATTAAAACAAAAAACTAACATTTCCAATTTATAATTCCTATAAAATATTTGTTATACTAATGAGAAACAAATCATGAGTAATTCAGAAATGTGCCATAAAACCCCAGAGTACATACTTCTAATCAAGATTCGATTTAAATTATCTCTACCAAAGTATCAAAATGATGATAACTTAAAAACTGAATTTCTCGATATAATAAAACGTGAGAATATGACTCGTTACTACGAAGATGCATGCAAAGAATTTAACTGGAAAATTGATAAAGATCTACTGAACACGATGAAACATGAAAACGAGGTTATATGGGAAGAATTACAATCTTCCGATAATTCGACTCTTGAAGACACAGAAAAAAAAAATTGGAAAGAGAAATTTGAGTTTTTTTGCAGGATTGGTGATCTTGATCAGGCCGCAGATATAGCAAACTCGATTTTGAAAGACGAAAATAATTCATCCAGCATTAAAATTGAAACTGCTTTCGGTTTATTCAGAATTGCATACATAAGAAATAATATCCGTTCGATGGGAAAGGTAATTGCTAAAATAACGAATCTAATGGAAGGATCTCATACATCGGGCAGTAATTGGTGCTGTCGTAATAAATTGAAAGTGTACGAAGCTGTCTATCATCTTGCAACACGGAACTTTAACCGTGCTGCGGTACTTCTGTTAGACTGTATTTCCACTTTTGAATCCTATGAATTATTACCATTCGAAGAGGTTGTAGAATACACGATATTATCAGGAATAATTTCCTTAAATCGGTTAGATCTTGATTCTCAATTTAATAACAATGGCCTCCTGCAACAAACATTATTAACAAAGGCACCCAAATACAGAGAATTTTTTTATTCTCTCTACGATTGTCGTTACAAAGAGTTTTTCGAATATCTCGCCTGGGTAGAATCCGAACTTAGAGCAAATCCTTTACTTCATTTACATTATCGTTACTACATAAGGGAAATGCGTTTGAAAGCATACTCTCAACTATTACAAGCATATAGGACTATTAATTTAAGTAGAATAGCAACTGAATTTGGTGTATCGGAAGAGTTTATAGAACAGGAAATAGCACGTTTTATTGCGAGTGGTAAATTACATTGTAAAATCGATAAAGTAGCTGGAACAATCGTTACTATCAGTGCTGCTGGTTGCATTAGAGGACAAGCTCCTGACGCTTCATGCGATCGAGGATTGATTTATCAAAATACAATAAAAAAAGGTGATGCGTTACTTAATCGATTAAAGAAACTCGGCCAAGTTATCGATTATTAATTCTATGATAATTTGTCTTTGTAACATTATAACAGTAAATTTTATCATTACCAGTGATTATAATTGAAATGTGCGTACTACGTAATATTTATTGACATTTAGTGTAATAGCAATAATTTGATGCATATTTGAAATGTGTTTTGTTATAAATTAATTCATATTTTCAAATCAGAATAACTGTTTTGTGTTTCTTCATTAAAGCTATAACCAAGAAAAGTAGTATCAAGCTCATTATCTTTCAGTTTAATAATTGTTTATTTTTTTTAACCTTATCCAGGTACAATTTCGAAAGCTAAACAATACATATTCTGGAACATATTTCTTCATTTCAGTAATTATTAACGATCTGATAATATTATGGCTCAAAGAATTTTTACGAAATACCCTTTATCTATTTATAAGGCAACCAAAGAGGTTATACAGCATTTCAATCATCTACTTGTATTAGATTTTGAATGCACTTGTATAGAAGGTAATAAGATTGAACCTCAAGAAATTATTGAATTGCCTTGTGCTGTATTGTGTACAAAAAGTTGGAAAGTAGTAAACACTTTTCATAAGTATATTAAGCCAAGATTCCATCCTCAGCTTACACCATTCTGTATAGAATTGACTGGAATTATACAAGATATGGTGGATAAAGAACCTTATTTTCCAGAAGTGTTTCAACAATTTTGTAATTGGTTAAAAGAATACAATTATTCAGGTGAAAATAGTGCATTTGTTACATGTGGAAATTGGGACTTACACTACATGTTGCCATATCAGTGTCAATTAGAAAAAATACAGTTACCAGTACAATGTAAGAAGTGGATAAACTTGAAAAACACTTTTTGTGATGCAACAGAATACTATCCACGAAGTTTAAAAGATATGCTTCATTATTTAAAACTTCCATTGTATGGAAAATTGCATTCTGGTATAAATGATGTTCAGAACATGGTCCAAATAATACAAACTCTTCAGTCTCAGTACGATGCAGAGTTTAAGATAAATAATTTGGATCCTGATATTTTGAAAAAATTGACAAAAATTTAAAATTTATTAAAAATTAATTTATTAATAATAAAAATATTACCTACATAAAAATTGAAACTACAACATATCTATATAATAAATATTCTGATAAAAATTAATTCCAAGGTTTTAGTTTATAATCATTTAACATTCACTCTTATTTGTACATCAAGCTTGTTATTCTCTGTATAAATTTCAAGTACTGCATTGAAATTACGTTCAATTTTTCGTTTGCATTGAATTTTCAGTTGAAATTCTCTTCTAGTAGGTATCATTCCCTCAGCAGGAACGACACATAAATACTCTGTATTTGATAAGGAAGTCTCAAATGGCTGTGCCACGGTACATAAGTTTCTTACCATTACAATTGCTTCTGTTCTAATTGGTGGAGTTAAAATTACAACAGATGTACTGACCATAACACTGCCGATATTTATGGCGTTATGAAATGTATTATTTCCTTCAAAGGTCCTGATAATGAATTTTATTAAATGTTTATAAGAACTTATAGCATTTGACATACTGATCATACTTACTCTGAAGGTAAAAAACTTTCTCCATTTCCCCCATATATATGACTGTTGTCACTACAAAAAGAATAAAACATTTGTGATTCATCAGCATTATCATGAAGAACAGACAGTGTCTCATCAGTACACACTTCCATAGTTAACATTATTTCATGTTGGCGAATACTCCGACAAAGTTCTCCGAGATTTTGCTAAATAATATAAAAAATAATAAACAATTTAGTGATTAATTAAATCGGTAAATTCATTATTACTTACCACTGAATCTCGAATGAGACTTATATCTGACATTAATTGTTCTCCAGCAAAAATTTTACATATTGGATGAATTATGTTTCTAAAAGCTTCGTTTTCATCTCCATTTAACTCACCTGTTTCCTTCATTTTATTGTATAATCTGAAAATTTTTAAAGAATAAATAATAGAATAATTATTTATAAACTTAGTACCACTCACCTACGAATTCTCCAACGTGTAGGTTCATCGCCATGAGTAATTAATAACGTTCCGACATGCGACACATCAGATCGTTGGAATAATGCTAAGTCTTGTTTTTGTGGATGAAATTCCAGAGTTACCCATTGAACTTCTCTTGGATTTAGCAACAATTCGGTTGGATTCACTTGCCAGCTTGATACCATAGTTGGATACACGGCTAAAATTATTAAAAAATAATTTAGAAACTGATCATATCATTTAAGGTATATTTACATAAAATACCTTTTGGTATTAACTTTATTTTAACATAAGAACACAAGTCTCCAGTGTTTTGTAATTTGATTTTGGCATTTAAGGAACCCCCAGAATTTAGCATACCAAGTGACAACCACATTTTTCCGTTAGTGTCCTTAAATGCTTCTGAAATTTCGACCTTGCTATAACCCCCATAACCATACAGAAATACCTGTAAATGATACATTATATATTAATTTAAATATTTACTGATTTATATGAGTTTCGATATTTATTTATAATAAATTTATTTATCACGTTTGAAAGTCGAGATTCAGAATCCTTTCTCTTTGGTTCATAATGTTTGAATATTATTTTTCCCATAGCTGTACCCACACGATGAGGGCTAAATACAACGGATAACGTTCTACTTCCCAAACTTTGCAAAGCTAATACAATGGTTGTACCAACGGCTTGCCGTTCTCGATGAAACTAAAAAAATTCCTAATGTTTTTACAAACACATGATTTTAAATTAAATTTTATTAGATTAAATGTATTACTCGAAAATTCTTTTCACTATCAGATATAATAGCTTGTATCTTGATCTTGTTGTTACTTGTATTGCGAATGGTGAATTCTTTAATTTCCGACTTCCCGGTTTTCACGCTGCTCCATATCAGAGCAGCGTGAGTAGTTTTTATGGGAATTTTGTCTCCAGCAACAGTTGAACCAGTTGAACTAATAGGTGAATTTCTACCAGATGTACCTGATCTAATATTGTATTAAGACACTAACAGATAAAGTTACATATAAAATTAATATGAGATATAATAATAAATTTACTTGTTTGAAACCACGCTATGTGGGGATGATGGAGAACTAACAGATGGCAAATGCTGAGGAGTTTCACATCGAGGAAAATTTTCAGTTTCTGCTACAGTATATATACTTGATTCTCCAATGACAGAGTGATAATAGACATTGTTAGTAGCAATTAATTTAATTTTTGTATACCTGTAAATATAAACCAAAATAGATCAAAACATATTTATGACGTTATATATAAATTTATAAAATGCTTTTTCACATTTTGGGGATGTTTGAAGTTTGTTGTCTATAAGTGATGAGGAAACATCCGGTTTCCTTAGGTTGTATGAGTAAATTTTCTGGTTGTACAAAGAAATATTTCACTTCTTCTGTTGATTCAATTTCTTGAACAAATGAAGCTGAGATTAGCACCGGAATCGTTCCGAGATTAATTACAGTCAAAGGTTTGGTTTGTTTGTTAGCAACAACCAAAGGTAAATCTGTATCAATCACTTGTATCTTAGAAGTTCCTACTTGTACAAGAAGCGGGACTTCTTGAATAACTATACTCTCCTTTGAAATATTTTCAGCTTGAATTATTAAAGTACCGCTATAACGTTGTAAAGATTGTTGCGTTTCAGTATTCTTCTGTAGAATACCCTTGCAGTGAATATTCATAGTGAGCACTTTTTGAGATTTCAAAGTAATATGTTGCAATTCTTCTGAATTTTCTAAATTAAATACTGCTGGTTCATTCTACATTCAATTGAAAAGAAAAAAGAAAAAATAGAAAATTTTAAAAATGAAATTTGTGTAAAATCAATTAGATAGAATCATCACCTGCAATATAGAAATTTTAATAGGAACATCAACGTTATTTTTATTTTTTATTGTGACAGGTAAAACTGCCATGCTATTTTCGACAATACACTGAAAATCTAGTTCTTTTTTCTGAGAGGGATTTAGTACAGTTATATCGACTTTTTCAGGCTTGAAACAAATGATATGTTTCATAGTCCATTCAGATCTCGTTACCATATCTGATACTGTTATATTCAAGACTGCGATGATTGGTTTGCTCATATTTAGTACTGTTACAGTAATCTAAAATAATTTTATTTTAATGTTTAGATTATTGTACAATTTGTGTATTCTTTTTACCTTAGCATTCTGCACTGCATTTGGTTTAATAAGAATAACATCTTTCGGTAATATGAACTGAACATTGTGCTTGTCTCCTTGAACCTGATTTACATTTAGTGCACAAATGACCCATCTATCGCTCTTATTTAAAAGTTCGATATTAGTCTCTCTAGATATACCGACGATACAACTACATAGTTCTTCTGTACTTTTTCCAATGATAACATCTACAAAAAATAACAATTAATAAAAGAAGAAGCAAGTCTAAAAGTGATCTACTCATTGCTATATCATACTATTAATATAAGATTGAGTTGCTTGTAAATTTGGAAGATCTTGTATAGAAGTTTCTGATTTATCTTTATTTGAAATATTTTCCTTTTTTATGTTTTCTTTTTTTAGATCGATAGATTTTTTCTCGTGACTGATCATTGTGTTAATATTTGGTGTTTGATGTGATACTTCTGTTTTTATAGAATTTGGAAAAATTAATTTAGAACTTTCTAATAATGATGTAATATCTAAAATTAATAAAATATTTTTAAGTAATTAAACATGGAGAGAATTTCAAGCCTTTTGATCAATTGAATAAAACCTGACATTTTAAAGAACAAAGTTGTACCTTCATTATACAAGGATGACAAATTTCCATTACCCACTTCTTTTTTAAGTTCCTGGCAAGCAATCTCAAAATTTGTTTTTACACCTGAGTTAGAGTCAAATGATAACATTTTTGGAGCATTATGTTTAACATCTACAGCTTCATTAGTCATTTTACTATCAAGAGATAATTTTGTTGAAAGACCTAATAGTCCCATATCTTTTTCAAACTTATCGATACTTCTACTTGGAGTAATAGGCATAGATTTTCTATTTGAAGGCATTAATGTATAAGTATCTATAACTGGATTCTCTTCTTGTATTGGCACAGGTTTTCTCTTTTTCTTTGCCATGATAAGTTGATCCACCAATCTTCGTGGTGTACCGTTATCAATATCCTGTAGTGCTTGAGCAATACTGGTTAAACTCATAATACTTTGCTCTTCTATATCTTTTGTTGCATTTGGAATATTTTGAATTTTATCTTTAACAGTAGTGGAACCAATTGAGGCTTCTATAAAAAGCAACGAATTTTAAAATAAAAAAGAATATATAAGAAATGCTTCTTAATAAATGCAAATAATACCTTCTATAGTAGAATCAACCAGAGGTATAAGCTGACTTTTCTTTTTTGGACTATTTACAGATAAACCTAAACTTGGCCTTTCCATCGCAGTATCTGATAATCCTCCAAAATTTCCACAATTTCTTCTAAAATATTCATCCACTGGTACCTTGCGCCCAGCACAGGATCTAAAATTTAGTTATATTATGTTTCATGCAAAACATTTATAATTCTATACTTACTCTACTGATAAGTCTAGTTCACCAATGATACCAGAGAAACAGGATAAACTTAAGTACTCTTTTTCAGTGGAAGTTGCGATAGGAAGGGCATAAGAATAATTTTGTTGCCAAGATACTTCATCAGCTAGCAATTGACTAGCCATTTCAGAAGCAGGACGAAATTCTTCACTATTAAATTGAGCCATAAAATCAGCAGTTGTTGTATCAAATGATATTGTGTTTAAATTTTTATTTGATGATGATGATGATAAACATTTCCCTGAATTTCTACTTAATCCAGATGAACGAGCAGTTATTTCATTTGGTTCAAAGAGAAGCTAAACATCATATTAAAAAATTACATAAAAATGAAAAATGAAATGAAATGAAAAATTTGACTTAAAAAAAATATATATACATACATTATTTGTTTTACTAATAGTTGAATGTGAAGTATTTTCATTTTGGAGATTAACTTGACTGGAACATACAGATTGATCTGAATTAATCAGTATTGAAGAAGTGATATTATCTGATAAGTTTTGACTATTTGCATTATTTTCCTTGTTTGTATCTGTAATGATTATAAAATATATTCATTAGTTGTTAATAAATATAGAATTATACACATAAAACTAAGTTTCTTACCATATATCCCAGATGAGGTTTTTAAATCACTACATCTCTGAAGTAGTTTTCTAGCAAGTTCACGTTCTGCGTCTAATTTACTCTCACTTTGCTTATCTACTTCTGCCATTCCACTTAGTTCAGCTAAAACTACAAAGATTTATTATTCATTAGCTACCATCATTATGATTTATGTAAAACATAATAGAAAACTTACAGGAAGATATATTGTTAAGTATACCAAGAGAAGAATCATCAAATTTCTGTGCCACATCGTTTTTGTGTGTTATAGACTGTTTGTAAACAGCTTCATTAATGCCTTTATCAAGAACCTTACTTTCTAATCTAAAAAGATTAATTCTTTTTTTTTTAATAGTATTTTATTCCCTTTTAGATTATGTCATATTATTTAAAAAATATAAAACATATAATTTCGAAACAGAATAAACTTACACGCTTTTTCTTTGTACAGTTGAAGTTGCTTGTGGTTGCGGAGTGTTTAAGACAGTCACATCAATAAAATTTGCCCCTGTGGGCTTTGGTGGTGTAAACATTATCAAAATCTTTCTTTATCTATCGTTCGACCACGATGACCATTAATCTTCTATGAAAATGACTTGTGTACAGAAGATTTTACGCGATTTATTAATCACTAAATCGATGAAACAAAGAGAAAAGTGTACCATATTACTCTCAACGTATTATTTGACAGTTGATCGATTTTAACATTTAAATTTGAAAGTATTCTGTACACTCTAATCATAGAATACAAAACTTTTACTATAACGAATCAACAACTTGGACGGTGAACAGAATGGAACTGCCATCTGGCTTAAATAACAGTGAAGCAACACCATGTGCGTTGTCGTCAAAAAGTACTGATAGCATGTGTAACAATGCCGTAGCAAGTTCGTAAGTGATATTAATTTACGATGATGTGGATGTTAAAAAAAAATTTGTTACATTAATCATGTATCGATAAAAGTGATTATAAGAAGTAAATGTTGTTCCGTTCTAATAGAATTAATTTATATTTTTAAACTTATTAAAATTACAACAAATGTTGTAACATATTGACAATATATTATATGAAAAGGTAATGATAAAAATGGAAAAAAGAAAATTAAATTATGAGAATAAACTTATATTAGCACCTATGGTACGAATTGGTACTTTGCCTATGCGACTTCTTGCACTTGATTACGGTGCTGATATAGTATATACGGAGGAATTAATAGACTGGAAATTATTACGTTCATTTCGTCGTAAGAACGGTAAGAAAATGTTAGTATTACAATATTGTTAAAAAGTAATTTGATTTAAAAAATGAAAGAAGTTACTTTAATAAATCTTTCTTTAGATGTTTTAGGGACAATTGATTATATTGATAAAACAGATGGTACAGTGACTTTCCGAACTTGTGCTAAAGAAAAAGATAAAGTAGTTCTACAGATTGGTACTTGCGATGCAGCAAGAGCATTGAAAGTAGCTAAGATGGTAGAACAAGATATTGCCGGAATTGATTTAAATATGGGTTGCCCTAAACTGTTTTCTTTAATAGGAAAAATGGGGGCAGCTCTGCTAAAAGAACCAGAAATAGCTACAAATATTTTAAAAACTTTAGTAGATAATCTGAGCATTCCAGTAACTTGTAAAATTCGTGTATTGTCAGATTTAGATAAGACTTTAGAACTTTGTGAACTTCTGCAATCAACTGGTATATCAGCAATTGCAGTACATGGCCGAACTGTTAATGAAAGACCACAAGATATGAACCGTAATGAGGTTCTGAGAAAAATTGCTGACAAACTTACCATACCAGTTATAGCAAATGGAGGCTCAAAAGAAATACAAAAATATTCTGATATTTTCAAGTGATACTTCAGTTAAATTCTACCTTTAAAATATTTGTATAGTATTTGTTTATATAGTTTGAAGGTAATTATAATTATTTACAGATTTAAGGAAATAACTGGATGCAGTAGTGTGATGCTTGCACGTGCAGCTGAATGGAACTGTTCAATATTTAGTAAAAATGGTTTACTTCCCATGAACGATGTAATAAAATCATATTTAAAATATGCCGTGGATTATGACAATTTACCTTCCAATACCAAATATTGTATACAAAATATTCTTAGAGAACAGCAAGAATCAACATTAGGAAAAAAGTTCCTCGGTACTCAAACTTTAGAACAAATGTGGTATGAACTGCATTAGTATAAAAAAAAAGAATAATATGGCCACATATTATGTAACTAATAAATATCTTATTTTAGCAATTTATGGGACTTAAGCGATTATTGTTGTTTAAAACAAAAGGAATTTGAAGATAAAGGTTTATTAGGAAGATCTCAAGTTTCACCTATGAGAGAAGATGAAAAACAGAATGAGGAACAATTATCTAATAAGAGAAAGATTTCAGAGGAGGAAGATGTAATTTTAATGCATCGTGCATTCTTAAGAAATAATTACATAACAGATCTTGAATTGCCAAAAACTATATTACACAAATGGACACAAACTCAAAGGAAAAAAATGCCAAATTATAATACACAGCAAGAGGGAAAACTATTTCGATCCATCGTTACCGTTGATGGACGTAGATATGGATCCTCCTTTTGGTAATGGAAACAATCAAATATTATGTTACGAATTCTTATTTTATTAACTAAAATTGTATTTTAAATTTTTATAGGGAAAAAAATAAAAAATGGGCAGAGCAAGGTGCCGCTTTAGTTTGCCTCTTTTCTTTAGGTCTAGTCAGTCAAAAAACTTTTGCCACAGACAGCGACGTTTCTTCTTGATAGTGGATAAACGAAGAATAGAAATAATTAAAAATGTTAAATAAATTTCCTTTTAGAAATATATTTTACACTAATTTATATTTTTTTTATTAGTTTTGTTATTAATAAAAAACATTTTTCTGATCAATTATTTATATACTTAAAAATTGTATTGCAATATTTTTTCGTCTACCGATTTATTACCTAGTATCTAGTACTTAGTGCACAAGAATTTATACAAGATGTTATATCTATGCAATATTTTGTCTATGGTTAACCATTTTTTTTTATCGTGTATACACTCCACATTTTCTGTCCTCTATTATCAAAACGAGCAAATAAATACTAGATATGATTACACTGTTGCTTCCTAATGTTGTTAATTTGTACAAGCTTTTAATTTCAGTTTAAATTGTAAATAAATCAAAGAAATTTACCAAATAATATTGAACAAAATTATTTATAATTTGACAATTAAATTGTCGTTTAACAATGGGTCCGCCAAAACGGTTCAAAAAAGATAATGGTATGAATTTATGTATATTCTTTATTTTATTAAAAACTTTTACAATTTTTATGTGTGAAAAATGATGTATTTTCATTGTTTTCACAGCACTTCCTACAAATTGCAATTTAAAATGACTAATCATAAATATGAAGAAAAGCAAAATTATTTGATATCACAGTGAAAGCTATTATTTATTTTTACAGACAGAGGTAAATGGAAGAAGCGTAAGGAAGATCCAGAAGAATATAATGATGATGATTCTTTAGATGACAATGAAACTGAAGGTATACCCGATGCAGCGAAAAATGATGTTGAAAAACAAGATGATACAGCATTGGAAGATGAATTTGGTGCAAAGGATTATCGTTCACAAATGATTTTGAAGCCTGACTGTACTTTAAGACCACTCTGGGTGGTAGGATATAAATACTAATTAATTTTTTATAATCTTATTTCTTAAATATTAACATCATCTTGTTATTTAAATCTTTTTTAGGCACCAAATGGGCATATCTTTTTGGAATCATTTTCACCTGTGTACAAACATGCCCATGATTTCTTAATTGCTATCTCAGAACCTGTTTGTCGCCCAGAGCATATTCATGAAGTAAATATATAATTATAAATATTAATTTTTACTCGTATAAAATTTATAAAAATTTTGTATTTTTTTACTTCTAGTATAAATTGACTGCTTATTCTTTGTATGCTGCAGTCAGTGTTGGCCTCCAAACACATGATATAATAGAATATTTAAAAAGACTTAGTAAAACTAGCATTCCTGATGGTATAATAGAATTTATAAAATTATGTACATTGTCGTATGGTAAAGTGAAACTAGTATTAAAGCACAATAAGTATTTTGTCGAATCTCCATACCCTGAAGTATTGCAGAAACTACTAAAGGACCCTGTAATTCAAGAGTGTAGATTAAAAAAGAATGTAGAAGATGAAAAAGATGAAATAATCACAAATGTTCAAAACAAAACAAAGGCACCACAGGTAGTAATATATTTGTGTTAATGATATGATTGATAAAGTACAGTGACAATAATTTCTATCATTCCTAGTTTGGTGCCAAGGGAATGACCAATGTACCAACTGGAACCACCAAAGTGGCGGAAATAACTAATGATCAAGTTCCAGCAGAAACAGCTACTGTTCCTGAAGATATAACAACCTTTTATGACAAAATGGATAAAGAGGATGAGGATGAAGAAGAAGAACATGAATTGAAGACAGTTAGTTTCGAAGTAAATCAGGTACGATATTTCAATTTTAGTTTACAAACGGTACATTTATGAACGTTATTGAATATATATAAAAAATGTTGTTGCAGGAAAAAATTGAAGTTATACAAAAAAGATGTATAGAATTGGAGTATCCTTTATTAGCAGAATACGACTTTCGTAATGATACCGTAAATCCAGATATAAAGTATAATAGAATAGTATAGCAGAATTGTGTTCAACATGAACTATAAAAAATTTCTGAAAAATTAATAAATTATATTTTAGCATTGACTTGAAACCGTCAGCTGTGCTGAGACCTTATCAGGAGAAGAGTTTAAGAAAAATGTTCGGAAATGGACGTGCTAGATCAGGCGTTATAGTTTTGCCTTGCGGCGCCGGTAAAAGTTTAGTTGGAGTAACAGCTTGTTGCACAGTTCGGAAACGTGCATTAGTATTATGTAATTCTGGAGTGTCGGTAGAACAGTGGAAACAGCAATTTAAGATGTGGTCCACCGCGGACGATTCAATGATTTGCCGATTTACAAGTGAAGCAAAGGACAAGCCTATGGGGTGTGGAATATTAATTACAACATATTCTATGATTACTCACACTCAAAAACGTTCGTGGGAAGCAGAACAAACTATGCGATGGCTTCAAGAACAAGAATGGGGAATCATGGTTTTAGATGGTAATAGAATTTTCTGATGGAATAAATGATTATTGAATTACTTAATGTATATCGTATTTTTAGAGGTCCATACAATTCCTGCAAAAATGTTCAGAAGAGTCTTAACAATCGTTCAGTCCCATTGTAAATTGGGATTGACTGCAACATTACTTCGAGAAGATGATAAAATTGCTGATCTCAATTTTCTGATTGGACCGAAATTGTATGAAGCCAACTGGTTAGAATTACAAAAAAGAGGCTTTATTGCAAGAGTACAATGTGCCGAAGTTTGGTGTCCTATGACACCAGAATTTTATAGAGAATATCTCGGTTGTAAAATGAGTAAAAAGTTGGTATGTAATTATATTAATTTAATTTAATATAATACGATGTTTAACCATTTTTAAACATTATTCTATTTACAGTTACTTTATGTAATGAATCCTAACAAATTTCGTTGTTGTCAATATTTAATACGATATCATGAAAGGCGTGGCGATAAAACTATTGTTTTCTCTGATAACGTTTTCGCCTTGAAGCATTATGCCATTAAAATGAATAAGCCATATATCTATGGTCCAACTAGTCAAGTATGTAAAAATAAAAAAATATATTAATCAAAAGGATAATAATAACACGTTCGTCAATTAATTTCAGAGTGAACGAATACAAATTTTGCAAAATTTCAAATTCAACACCAAAGTAAACACTATATTTGTGAGTAAAGTGGCAGATACTTCTTTTGATTTACCGGAAGCTAATGTCTTAATTCAAATATCTTCGCATGGTGGTTCGCGACGTCAAGAAGCACAACGTTTAGGACGAATTTTGAGAGCTAAAAAAGGTATGATTCTAAACATTATATTATACAGAATGAATTAAGTATATGAAATATCGTTTTCTTTTTATAGGTGCCATTGCAGAAGAATACAATGCATTCTTCTATACGTTGGTATCACAAGATACAATGGAAATGAATTATTCGAGAAAGCGTCAGCGCTTTCTTGTGAATCAGGGATACGCTTATAAAGTCATTACGAAACTCGCAGGAATGGAAGAGGTGCGTACTAATTGATAACAATGAAATAAAGATTTTTTAAAGTCATTTCATATTCTATTTTTTCGGCTGTTTAAATCCTTTTTTTAAAGGAACCAGATTTGATGTATTCATCTCGAGAAGAACAGGGCCATTTGTTACAACAAGTTCTATCTGCGAGCGATATGGATGCGGATGAGGAAAGGATACCCGGAGAAGGACCAAGACCCGTAAGTTTCGTAATTTTAATATCATTAAAATATACATGTCTTGTATTTTATTACTATACTTGAATTATTATTTCAGATTATACGTAAAGCTGGAAACATGACCTCGATGTCTGGTGCAGATGATGCAGTTTATTACGAATATAAAAAAGCTCCCAGTTCGTCTACAGCAAACAAACATCCACTGTTTAAAAAATTTAGAACATAAAAGTCTTTAACCGCGTGTATTCTATATACGTATAAGAATATTTAAAATTTATCATTACTTAGATAATTTATTGAAATGTGTTTATATATGTTTATACGCACTATACTTTCTAAGCATCGATTTTTTGAAATTGATTTTAACTGTATAGAAAAATTTTAATTCACATATGAATTTCGCGTGTTCGTTTTCGTAAATCGTATTTTCTAAAAAATGGCAATCAATAATTCATGTTGTGTAAAATACACAGTTCATTGTTCTTCTCTATTCTTTGTATACTGAAAATGTCTATTTGCACGATTTACGTGGCAGCAATAAAATTTACGTCAATGTAAACTACCTGATGGATAGTTTACTTGAGTAATACGATAAAGATATTCCTGATAAATTTGTTGTTTTCGACCGATAATCGTGGCACACCTATAACGTGTTAGAGATTATATTTACTCCAAGGTACTTGGCTACCTAAACAATGCAAGGACCTTAAACTTATATACATATTTTTCATGTCTATATTAAATAAAAAGATCGAAGTACCTAAAATGTTAGTACAAAGCATAATAAAAAAAATTAATTTCGAAATATTAAGTTATTTTCTTCAACCTTGTTGTATTATTTATTTAACGTATGTAACTTCCTCTTTGATCCATGGACCAACGTTTAATCGAATTTTAAACGTATAAAATGGTTATGAAAAGTGAAATATATAAAATACGAGAATACGTTGCATAATAAAAATATCTTTTTCTCGTTAAATAACAAGTTATCTTATCTAGATTAGGATATCGGTATCGTGCGATAACGATAGAAGGAAATTTGAAATTTTTCATAAAAATGGTGTGTTAGATACGCTAAACGCCAGTTGGCTGTCATCAACGCGTACACTCTGAACTTAGTAGAGAATCAGCAGTGCAAGCTGCCGGCTGTCACATGCAACCAGTTACCCCGTCGACGCTTGACGGTGCGTCATAGTAAGGTGTGTTATAAGGTGTGTTCGAGTGTGTGATTTGCTGCTGTGTTTCCCTTTCGTCTTTATTATTCATTTTTCTGTTCATAATTGGTTCGCATCGATCAAGAAAAGTTTGGTTATCGACATGGCATGCATTAGCACGCGATGGCAGTGCCGTAGTTGCAGTGGAAACAGAACAGGACAAGGCCGCGTAGGCGCATCGTTATGAAAGGAAGCAGTCGTCCGTGAACACAAACTGAACGTCCTGCCTTGACGTTATACATGTTGCATTAGAAAGATCGGTGAACCTCGGTTACTGAACATGCGTAACAAACGTTGAGAGTGGCTGTTATCAGAAGAGGTTGCGAAATCACGGTAAAAGACAAGAAAACGATGCATTTATTCTGGACGCTATTGAGGAAATAAAAGGTGACTATCGTTGGAGGGCTATCGAGGGGGAAACAGGACAAATCCAAGGGATATTTGTCGATTATCGTTGTGCCATATTACGTAGCTACGTAGGTGCACGAGAGGAGGGGCGAAGTTCAATGCATCGGTGAAAATTCGGGAAGATCGTTGGTTGTACGTGGTGACAAAGAGGGTGCTTCGGTATCAGTTATTGTGAATAAGAGGGCGATCCTTGTCGTGGTGGAAAGTGAAAGAGAAAGAGAGAGCGGGGGGTGGGGGAAAGAAAGAGAAAGAGGAAGAGGAAGAGGAAGAGAAAGAGAAAGAGAAGGAGGAGGAGAAAGAGAAAGAGAGTGCGGTGTAGAAAGTTGGTACACGGCCGTCGGCAGAGCGTACCGGCGTTTTCGAGTGCTCGTAGCCGTGGACACGGCTACGCAGCCATCCTATAAACCGCGCGGGGGAAGCTAGTGCGTGAATGTATTGGAAGCGGTGGCCACGTCTTCATCGTCATCGTCGTCGTCGTCGTCGTTGTGACCGCCGTGAAAACGGTGTTACGCCGTGGAAATTGGCAAAAACGCTACATCATCGATGGCCCGCGCGATATTTCGACGGCATCCGTGATCGCGGCAAGACGGGATCTTCCTCGAGGATGCCGCGAATATCGTTTACACGTCCCAGGAGGATGGCAGGCTTTGAGATCATCGCTCGGATCGATAGGGACGAAAGAATCGAATAATCACGACGGAAGGAGAAGGAAGGAGGACACCAAAGCGGTGAGGCGAGCCAGGAGGAGCCCCGGAGGTTAGGGCCTCCGAGTGAAGAGGATCTTTGTTCGAAGATGAACTCCATGATATATACCCTTTACGGGTTTGCAATATTTTTCATGATATTCTGGTCGGTGATGTGGATCATTCACGCATTGGCACTGATTGCCGGTCACTGGAAGCTGCACCGTAAAGTCACTCAAGTACCAACCTACGAAACGCCCTTGCCCGGTGTGTCGATCATAAAGCCATTGATGGGCGTTGATCCCAATCTGTTTAGCAACTTAGAGACATTTTTCACCATGCAGTATCCTCGTTACGAGTTACTATTCTGCGTGGAGGACGATTCCGATCCTGTGTTGATGTTAGTGCGTAAACTGATCGAGAAATATCCCAAGGTGGACGCAAGACTCTTTATCGGTGGTTGCAACGTAGGTGTGAATCCAAAGATCAACAATATGCAGCCAGCATACGAGGCGGCCAAACACGAGTTTGTGTTGATCAGTGACAGTGGTATCAAGATGAAAGAGGACACGCTCTTGGACATGGTTAATTACATGACTGACAATGTTGCGTTGGTACATCAGATGCCGTTTACCTGTGATCGTGAAGGTTTTGCCGCAGCGTACGAGAAGATATTCTTCGGCACTGTACTCTCGCGTATATACCTTACCGCTGATTTGCTCAGGATAAACTGTCATACCGGTATGTCAGCATTGTTGAGAAAGGCGGCGCTCGACGAGGTCGGCGGATTAAAGACGTTCGGTGTGTATTTAGCCGAAGATTTTTTCTATGCAAAGTCGTTGACCGACCGCGGTTGGCGCATTACAGTGTCCTCGCAGCCGGCGTTGCAAAATAGCGGCCACTGCGAGCTGCATTCGTTCCAGGCGAGGTTACGAAGGTGGGTAAAGCTGCGAGTGGCTATGTTGCCTACCACCATCGTCCTGGAACCGCTTAGCGAGTGTTTAGTGTTAGGTGCCTGTGCTTCCTGGGCGGCTAGCGTGCTCTTCGAGTGGGACTCTCTTGTTTTTTATTTAGTACACATACTATTGTGGTTCATGTTCGACTGGTCGCTATTGAGCGTCGTGCAGAACGGCCCGCTGCCGTTCAACAAGTTAGAATTCGTGTGCGGATGGTTACTTAGCGAGATCACCAGGCCTTATCTTTTCATTCAGGCGGTTCTAGATCCTCTGATACAGTGGCGGTCGCGCATCTACAAACTCAGGTGGGGTGGAGTCGCGGAAGAGGTTAAGACAAAAGTCAAATATTGAAGCGCTATGAGAAAAAACCGTTTATCATTTTCTCTTTCTTTCTTTCTTTCTTCCTTTCTTCTTTTCTTCTTCTTCTTCTTTCTCTATTTTCTCTCTCTTCTCTCCCTTTTCATTTCTTCCCCGACACGAACTCTGTAAATATGTGTATGTACGCGAAGAGACCAACATCCACATCGAGCTACAAACGTGGGTGTTTTGTAATAACCGATATATTATGCTATTACGCATATGGTATTTGTTATACTTGTATTACGTTAGAACGAGGAGAAAATATACACCGTATACGCATGATACGTACTAAATAAGGGTATTCGCGCGCGCGGACGTGTGCATATATACGCATGTATGGCTTACGTAAATACGATAATCGTGATGCACATGTATGCACGTGCGCGATCATGATTTGCAATTATTCGGTATATCATCTCCGCCAGCTCATAACGGTGTGCCCGTTTCTCGTGCAATGCTTTTCTGAAAAGGAGAAAGAAATTGTGTAAAAAAAATTACGAGGCATCTCTTATCTACGATAGGTTATGTTAGGGGCACAAAATGTAAATAATAATCGATGTATACGTAACATCTCCTTTTTAAGACCCTCGCCTGCAACGAGGTCGACCTTTAAAATCATTGTCGTGATATTACCGGACTTAAAATTATTGGTGCGTTTTAATGAAACAATTCCTGCGAGGAAATACGGTTGCGTTGGTTTCCGGATCAACTTAACGCGTCATTGCTCTACCTTAACGCGCGATTCGTCATATCAGTGCAAGAAATTAATTCGGAAAAAGTCCCGACAAATCGCTTGAACTCGAAGAAACAAGCACGTGTAAATATTCACCGGTTTTAACTTTCGTTCGTCTCAACTGTCTAACGCGCAGGCTATAGGTTATGCTTTCTTCGAAATTCCCTATGTATTTAATATGTTATTTTGTCTCTCTCCCGTACGTACTCGCGGAGCAACATTAATTATTTTCACGTCGGGTAATCGAAACGATTAATAGTTTCCGACGGGTAATTTAGTTGTACACATGTACCTTTCTATTGACTTTTCTTTCCTTACCGTCGGGTAAATTTGTTCAAGTTCACTTTCGTTTGTAAATATGTCCGCGTTACGGAGCATGTTTATATTTCGGATAGAGAATATCAAATGCATAATCATAGCATATCATAGGAGAGGGAAAAAAAAAGAGAAAAATATTAAAAAACGAAGAAAATAACGTTACGAGTGTGAAAAATAAGTTCCAATAAATCGAAAGGTTCGTGTGCCTCTTGTAAAATATTAAAGAAAAGAGGATCGTGCCATGTCTCTTAATTATATTCTTTTACAAAGGAAAAAAAAAAAAAAAAAAAAAAAAAAAAGAAAAAAAGCGTTGATATTTTTTACGCTGTATTTCTCTTGTTCGATCGTTTCCTAAGAATAATTCGAATCATGTACGATGCATTCCCGGTGATTAAAACTTTTTTCTTAAAAAGCTTTCTACGATATTTGTAAAATATTTAGGGTTAGGAGAGCCTCCTGACCCTTTTGACGTTGAAATTTTATGAAATTTTATGAAATTCAGTCCCTTGCGTACGTATTGCCTATAACTATAACAGCTTGGATGGATTGGGTCAATATTTGTGTACATGGCATGCGTCCGATCAATATGATGTTAGGATCGAAAAGGTTAAGAGATCTTGTCGAGTCTAGTCTATGAAATTCAATATGGAGACTTCTATTAGCGTCCAATTTAAATATATATATGTGTATATATCGAAGTGTTCCTTAATTTTTTTTTCTACATTCCTTATCCGCCGCGTGCGGCGCGACGATCGCGATCTTTGCAATAATTCGAACGAAACCGACCACCCTTTGTTCCCTGTCTATCGACCAAATTATTATGAATCGCACGCGCTTGTTTTCTCATTGAAGTTACATTGTATTATTCTCGCGTATTGTTTTGCGCGTTTTAATCGTGTGTACAATACATTATGTGTTTATAAACCGCCGTGCTACGTGGTTAGAAAACACACGGCAAAGTGATTACGTCAAGGCTCGCCGTTATTAGGATTTTCCTGTATTGTCCGGTAACGTGACTCCGCGAGTTCATGTTACCGGACAATAATGAAAATATGTATCTATAAATTCTTTGTCGCATCAACAAATATGCTTTCTATGCGATACACAGCGATAGAAATGACCACCGTGATTATTTATGAATTTTTCCAGATAATACCAATCGGATAAAAATAAAAGATTTAATATCGAAGAAAATATCGAACACAGGGACAAAGCTGAAATAAGATAGAAGTCTCTACCGATATACGCTCTACAAGCCAAATTAATATTTACATCTTACTTCTCGTTCCTCGGTATTTTTAATTTATTTTAGTAAGGGAAATTACGCGAAAGACGCGTTGTTATCGTTGTCGTTAATTCTTAAGGATGTAAATATAGGAAACATAGATTCCCTTCGCGTTAAGATAGAATGGTACAGATAACGTGACATTTTTTTTTCAACGTACATCGCGGTGATGTTTAACGACAAAAGTAAATTTAACGCTTTCGTTTGTACTACACCGTTCCATTGCACAATCAAGAATACTTAACCCTCGCCTTGTAACCGTCGCCTAATAACAGCAATTGTAACAGCATGATTTCGAGTAGTTGGGTGCTATTGCGATTTTTGAATCGTAATAATCTGCAACGGAGTATTCTGTAAGATTGCGAATTTAAACTGGGCTTAAAACTTACGGCTTACGTCGTGATTCGAGATAATTCGAAATTTCATCCTCTTAATTTCATGTCGCTGTCTTCGACGCTTAGCCTTTTCTTGGTAACGTTGGTGCCTCTTTTTAAACAACGATTTCATGTTCATTAGCGTAAAGAAGCGAGATTTCCAACGGGGTTTGCTCAAATCGATAACTGGGATTAAATCGAGGACTATTTATTTTCGTGCAAGGAACGCGTTGACTCGTGGAACGAGGAATCAATTGTACCAGTTAGATTTTCCCCCGCGAATTGCCAGGTGCACGCTGTTTTTCACGCTGATAGAACACGGAATATTGGCTGTCCGTTCGTTTTATTCTGATTTATCGAAAGTCAGACGATTATCCTTCCTTTTTTATCAGCTTAAATCTCCATCTTTTCCGTTTATCCGTCTATATGTTTCCGTGATTGAAACTTCGCAATAAACCGCTTGTAACGTTTAATCATCCTTCAGGCTAATCGTCCTTGGATATGCAAAAGAAAAAAAATGGAAAAATTAAAACAGAGAAAGAGAATTATCGAGCTCGTTTTCACGGTGTATGAAAAAAATCTCACCAAACGCGGTGTATCGTATCAGCGAGAGTGGAAACGAGAAACGAAAGAAAAAATGTTTAGAACGATCTTTCTACGGACAGAAATCTCTGGATTACTTTGCACGTAGAAAAGCTTGAGAATCCATCGCTTAATGCTTCCGGATAGGATTAAAATTTAACGGAATCCACATTGATACGTGTTATTAGAAATGATAAAAGATAGTAGCGGTGTCCTTTCGTATTTGTTGGTTAATCATTCTTGATCGGTATTAACTGCTTCACGGAAGCGACTTCTCGGTATTCTTCGCGTTTGAGATTAAATTCGTAAGTCTTCGAAGCGTTCGGAAAATTCCGAACGTTCCTTATAACACGACGACGACGGGCGAAAATGGTGAAGCGTTTATCGCAATGAAATATGCGTTGGAATCGTTATTTTCGATGATTTAATCTCGATAATTCCAGTGCACTTTTCGCGTCGTTTGCATAAATTGGTACTTCTTGCACGTAACTCGCACTGGTTACTCATAGTTTTGTATTTTTTCTATTGCTTCTTCTAAATATAAATATTATATTACGAAAGCAATATCTTTACCCTTTTAAAATCCTTTTCTTGCCTCGGTGGTTCCAACTTGCTGGTAAAGATCAAGCGTTTTTTCCCTTTGATTTTGTATACAAGTATCTCGGTGTGGTGGAAGTCGCATGCTTAATCTTGTTTTCTTTAACAGCGTAGTCAATCCTGCGTATCAAAGGTCTTTTAACGTGTTTATCAATCGAGATAGGCGTTTTAAAGACTCGGTTCATTCGTATAATTTTTCTCGGTTACCTGATATTCAGTTACGTCTGTGATTTTATTTTTCGAAGAATATTTTCACTGGAAGAAAATGAAAGTATGCTTGCCGCATGATCGATACATCTTACGGTAATGTAAAAAGAAATCGTGTACAAATCGATGCACAAAACTATTTTTGTTCGAATGCTTCGCGTATTCAAAATTCCGTTACTTTAGATTATAAATGCCATTAGTTTTTGCTCCAAATTGCGACATAAACACGAGATCGATATTTCCAAGTTTCCTATACGGCTTAAAATTAATCTGTACTGCTTAAAATTCAGCTTTAAAGAGAAAGAAACCTTATCGATTACGTGTACTTTTCTAATAAAAATATTTTCTATCTTATCGATCCTGCTGATAAGTGTATATCGATGTAATTTCACGTTGAACTCCCTAATCTCTTCCTATAAATATATTAGGTAACAATTATAAAGGAAATAAACTGAATTAATTAGGATGCAATGTGAGAACGGAATTCGATATAGTGAAAGAATCTTTCTGTTTCGGAAACTAAGGCCGACCATTGGTTATATATAAAAAAATTATATCTAAGGGTTAGTTGAAAAATGTTGTTACTTAAAATCTACTCGTTGTACGGTAAGAAAGTACTTAAAACGTTGTCCTTTGTAATATATATATATATATATTCCAAGCTCATCGAAATTGACGAGGGATTAGTTCATCGATAAGTTTACCTAAATTTACCTGTTTCGAATCTTTGAGAAAAGCAATATTACAACTTCCATCGGTTGTGAACATCGACGGTGCGATTTTTAATCGGAGTCGGTTTATTACGTTCTATCTTACAATTAGCTTTAACCTCGAGTTTTAAGTAATTTAGCGCATCGACGATCAATTTTCCATGTAGAGCATGGTTGTACAGGTTCTTCTTAGAATTTCACGAAATTCCATAACGTTCATAGAAGAAGTTCCGCTTGGCTGCGTGTGATTCACGTTTTCGTGGAAACGGCACGGTCACGCGGACTTGCAAATCTTTTCAACGTTCTTCCCGACGAAATTAAAAGAGAGTCGAGCGAGAACATTTCCTTGCACGGATTCAGGCGAATTTCGGCTCGAGTGTCATCGTGCGAATTCGTTTAACGAAGGAGTAATAATTATGCTCGGCATAAATGTACATCTGCAACATCATTTTTTTCCGCTAACGAAATTTCTGCTGCCTCTCCTAATGAGGTAATTTTTCGATTCAAAGTCCGTAATTCCTTTTTTTTTTTTCTTTCCCTCTCTAATGCTGGAAAAATCAGCGAAGATTAGATTGTCTGTCCGCTTATCTGTAACTCGTTATTTTTTCATTTAATATTCGATATAAATGACGATGATAAAGCATACTTTTGTTATTTATTCACCGATCTAAGTGTGTATATATATATACTGTACTTACGTGTCGTTTTATTTTTGCAAATATTTAAAGAATGACATCATTTTTCCCCGTTTACGAGAAATTGTCCGCTGATTGAGATCAAGAAGTTTCGTAATTTTTCTGAGATTCTGAGATAAATCAATCGATAAATTAGTCATACATATCAGTCTGGTGTGATATTGTAAATAACTTTTATGAAAGCATAAAGCGTTAATGCTAAAAATTGGAGATAAATAAAACGATTAACGTGCTCGAACTGGTAGCGAGATATCGATTAGAAAAGTTAAGAAAACTGAATTACCCACGCAAGTGATTCTTACTGATATTACATTAGAAAGGAGTGCCCGCTTTTTTGCGAAACGATTCATATATACGCTACTGGCCTAACAGGAGAGTGGGGGAAGAATTCGGGCATCCAATGTTTCTAGAAGGTCGCCGATATCATCGGCAAATATTCAACTTGTTCCTATGATTTCACAGAGGACGTAGCCATGGATACTGTTTGATTCTAGATAGCCCAAATTTCGTCCTCTAAACGTTTTATTATCTTTCCCTCGCCGTGTCGAAAAAATGCTTTGTTCGTTTCTATCCTAATATAAAAAAAAAATTGTTCTTCTATTTCCATTTACCATTTTCAACTTACCAACATGGTTGTACGAACAAAAAATGCGATAAGAAGGTCGAAACATTCTTCAAAAAAAAATGTTCCACGAATACCAGGTAATTTTCATCCGAAATATTTCTTCAAAGATACACACGATGTTCTCGTGCTGTTAATTCGATGCTAATAAAACAAATGAAAATGGTCAGTTCTCGTGGATGAATATATACGTTGTGTAAACCACGTTTTAACGATTGGTAATAAAGCGATATTGGAAATTGAATTTACAAATACGTACGATAACGAAATCTTAGTGTTATTCGATGTGTACACGCGTGTAATGCGAATTACTTAGATCCAATGAAGAGCATACCTTGTCCGAGAATTTTACGATATCTTCCGAAGTAATCAGAGAGAACAGCCTTTAACTTTTTGCGGTCGATTGACGCGTATATACCCGTGCGGTACAACCATGAATGCAGCCACTACTCCATTAATTGTAAGTGTTTGGCTTTGAATTGATTTGCCTACAAAAGGTTAGACACACTTGTATACTTGATAAATTGTGACCGTACATAATAATTGCGTACGTGATAAAAGCGGCATGACTCACGCGCAAGACCATCTACTTCTCGTTCTCTCCTCCCTCTCTCTTTCTCTCCTTCGCTGATAGAAAGTGACACTGAGTGTATCTCCTCGTATCGCTTACATGCGTTGACTAAAGAACGAGTCGATGATTATTTCCGAATTCGTCATCGATTCTATTTTCTTTAGAAGTCTGCCCCGTCTAGTCAAAGATATTTTAAGAAGATTTTCTTAATCTACATAAGCGTAGTAGATGAACGTTGGAAAGGAAGAAAGCAAACCTGTTCGACGTTGTTTTTTTTTCTAACAACGATGCGTATCTGCACGTACATTGACTCAGGCGATAATTAAACGGTCACGCGAGCGGCCACGACACGTAAGAACGCACGAATCAAATCCAGAGTCTTGTTTGGCGTTATTACATAAATGAATATCTTATCTTCGAGTGTGTTCTGTCCGTTCGACTAATAGCTATCGTATAACAAAAGCACCTGGCGAACACCTAAGTGAGCAACGCCTAATGAGCCGGAACCGGAAACGCGGTCATTCTACGCTTTCACGGCGACCGCAAGGATATAGAATGATAGTTTTAAAAGAATTCACAAAGTTCGATGGGCTACGATTAAGTCGAACACGATCATTCCTCTTGTTCCTCTTTAAATTTCGTCTCAGCTCGCTGTTACTCCTCTCCTTTGATATTTCATTTCTCAATGCGTTTAATCGTTCCGCCATCTCATCTCGGAATAACGTCGCGTACTCGCGAGTGTGATATTTATTTCAAGCTGAAATAAAAACATTCGATTTAATATCTATTTCCGGCAATGTCGATATACGTATGATTAAGAAGCAACTAATTTTCAACGGGTGTATAAAAATCCAAGTAATCGTACGATGGTAGTAGTATGGTTAACTGTGCAGAAAACCGTGTGGAATGGTCCTGAAGTACAGTGGAAGTTCGGGTAACGCGAACGATGTGGAAATTGCCTGGAGCGTCTTGAATACGAAACGTGTTGACACTGGTTGACATTTGGGATTTTCATTGAAGGCTGTGCAGTTCATTAAAGTCTTTCGCAGGTTCTTCGGGCCCTGGTCTCGACTTCGGACACCGGTTCCAAGCGGCTAAAATTCTCGGGCAGAAAAACCGGACGACCCGCTTCCTTTGGAAGTGCGGCGTGAAAATGAATCAAACGTTCGATGCGCATCATGGCGGATGAGTTATCGAAGGGACACGCCAGACGGCGAGACAATACGAACGAGAAAGGAGGGGTGGGAGTGGGGGCTGACTCACCGAATCGCACGCAACCGCTCGAAAACGTGTCGCCGTTGTCCGTTGTCTGGATTTTATCCGTTGTAATTCGTCATTCGGTAAAACGGTTATCCGTCGAACGACGCGTCGACGTTTTAAACTTCAGAAAAGTCACACGTATGTAATATCATCGGATACGAATTATCGCGTCGTCGAATGACGAATATTCGCGAAGATTGTTAATTGAACAAAATCGTCGTTTAATAAGGAAGTTGAATCACCACGCGCTGTTCGGATTGTCAAGTCAGCCTTAGATCAAAGCGGAAATTGGTAATTGAAAAAATCGCCGTTTAACGAGAAAGTCGAATCGCGTGCTGGTTTGAATTTTGAAGTCATTTTTTTTCTTCCTTTTTCTTCCTTTTTTTTCTTTTTTTTTTTTTTTGTGACTCAGGGGAAATCTTCGAAAGATGTCCCGGTTTCCTGAGGGGGAGGCCGCGGGGTCTGTGGGATTCTTACCCACTAAACCCCCTGCGGTGGTCCGACCTCTTGGCACAAGGGAGGGCCCGGGATGGTAGGCAACGCTTTGGCGAACCAAAGACACCGGTGCCTCCCCGCGACTTCCCAACTCTCGCTGGGCTCCTCTTCGTACCATTACTGGTCTCCTGCTCTTGTTTCTTCGACAGTGCCGCGAGACCACTCGTGCTGCACCGACACCTCCCTGGGCCGCGATCCCTCGACGGTCGGTGTCCCGGTCGGCGGGAAGGCGTAGGGGCAGGGACTAGCCTCGCCGCCGGGGGTTCGTTATTGTTAAGCCTGCGTTATGAACGCAAAAACATTTGGTAAACGGAGCACGGGACGCATTCGACGAAAATCGATATTTCAGAAATTATTACAAANGCCGCCGGGGGTAATAGAGAAGTAACCAGTCCGCCTGTCAAGGTCATTGCCACCATGTGCAGCCATGGAGATACCCCCCTTAGTATGGAGTACTTATAGGTCAATCCATGGGTCATCAACAGCACCACCCGAATACGTAACCTGATCACGCTGCTGGTTGTAGATATATTGTACCCGGGCACTGATGTAATATCACCATTCATACAAACTACGTACATCTGATTCACGCGTCTCCTAGCCACACCGTGGACTATTACTTGTTGGTATCCTAATTGACGTTTCGTTCAAACCAATCCAGTAGGAAATCGCACGAGGGGTGACATGGCTGCAAAGTTAAACCCCTGAATTTTCTTCTTACTATTTGGATCGTCCGGCACCTGCGTGGTCATCTCATTGTCCACCTCAATGAATCCAACATCTTCAGCGAGATATTCTCCAGAGCATGCACCGTTTGGTGTGCCCATGCTCCATGAATAGTGCGGGTATAGTTGTTGGACTCCTTTGCATATTCGCAATATGGTGATGGTCTCCACACCCCATATAATTCTGAGGCTATCGATGACGCAACACCGCATGCATTGCCAACAGCCATGTACATACACAGTTCATTCAAGGCCGAGTGCAAGTCACTGATCAGAGCGTTGATATTAGCGTTGGAAAATATCCCTGACCATATCTCGGTGAAATCAGCTGGGACATAATTTGGTTGGAATGTGAATACTGATACATGATGTTTTTCGATGCGAACGGTCGGCTGACATGATTGTGATGAACTGTCCAGTAATACAAGCATTATGTTTCTCACTCCCGGTATGCTAACGGAGTTCACGGCAGGCATACCAATTTGCTAGCCTATCCTGTCCGCATTATGTGTGTTACCCAACCACTCGATTTTGTGCTCAACATTAACTCTTCCCGACCGTAAACTTGAATCCATAAAGCATGCGATGTAAGCCGCCACAAACTGTCTGGATAGAGTGGTATTCCTGAAGGCACCATACTCCACGTAACATCGATATCAGCATATTGAAATCCCGGTGGAACTGGACCCGTGCTTTTCTTCGAGGCTATGCTTATGACTATATCCAGTGGTGCCACTGCTAGTCTGCAAGTCGGGAATTCACGGGAGTTCGGTGCAATTCGGACAACACCGACTTGCGTTTCAAGTCTTGATATGCGCTTCTTGATCGACGCAGAAATTGGTACTTGCATGGATCGGTAATGTACATCTCATTGTCCAAGGACATGAGCATGCACATACATCTGACCAATGCAGCGTGTTCGTTGACCGATTCTTTTGCGTTGGTAAGCCACTTGGCCAGTGTTATCACGCTAATACCGTCCCTCAAATTAGGTGCTCCAACTATGCTATTCAATGCACTCTGAGCATGCGTCTGAGTCAACTTCTCGCGCATCGACAGGTATTCTGGGGAAAATGGATACCCAGTTGTTTGTATTGCGTCACTTCCGATGTATGAAGTGCTCACCACCCTAACCGGTATTACGTCGCAATGATTCGAACATGTCCGAAACACCAGTGCCGCTTCTCCTTGCACACTCGTTCATCTAGTGTTTGTCTTCTTTGGTGTTTCTGTTGGCGGGCCCATCGTGACGATGAGTATTGTAGATGTTGAGGTTGAGCTCGTTCCAGGCGCATCAGACACCATTTCCAATCCCTCCCTCTTCTCCTCTTGTAACAATAATTCAGATTGGTGTCTCGTCAAATAGTTTAGACCCCGTCTCTACGGCACGCTTCAATATTCCAGTTATTTTTACGCCTTGTCGAACGTGCGTTATGAATCGTTCTGTCAGTCACTCCTGGTGTTGTGGAGCTTCGTTAACCTCGCCCTCCTTCTTTGCCCAAGTTAGCCCCACTACCATTAATCTCGACATGGTGTTACATGCCATGATCGTGTAAGATTTACATCCGGGGAAAGACACTTGGTCTCGCACCTATGGCAGTCCAGTGGAGGACATATCTGTGGGTCCCGTTTCTCTGAAAGGTTGGGATAACATCAACCCGAGCGTGTTAATTGTGTCATTGTCTTTTATAATTTCAGGAAACGAGAAGTTCCTGGTTTGTACTCGCCTGAGGTCGTTGTGGCATCAGCATGTTCCCCTTGCTGTCCTGCCATGGTTGTTTTTCATATAGGTGGTTTTAATGCTCTTCGAAAATGGTGATTTTGCACGAAAGATTATTGTAATCCAAAATCACTTATCAAACGATACTCTCAAGTCTGTTAAATCACTTTTGGGAACTCTCGATGAATCTCTCGTGCTGTCTCGAGGGGAGTTTTTTTACGTGGCCCCTCTGCACGAATTTTCAAGTCAGCCTTAAGCCAAACCGGAATATATATTCCCCCCGTCTATTTGGTGTATCGAACGACGCCAGCTGTGCGGCGAAATTCCCTTTCCCATGCTATTCTCAAATCAACAACGTGGCAACATTCGTAGCATTCAAACGTTTTCGCCGCTCTGTTTCGGCGCGATCGATTTCAAGGTTCGCGGCTCGCGCTGTTCGAGAAGGAAGCTGGTGTTGGTCTCAAGGTTTCCTAAGTACGCTGCACTCGAAAACACTCGATGCCGGTCCAAGTTTCTGAACTCGCCATCATTGATCTCCGTTCCTCGATGAAAGACCATTGACCGATCCACGCTATTCTACGGATAATAATCGTAACCTATCCGGCGATGATTTCGCTGCTTCGATTCCGCTTCGACGAATCACTTCTCGCGAATCGTCTAACAACCATATAAACTCCAGTGATCCGTACTTATCGGCGAAATTCCAGTTTACTTTTTACCCGTCAACTATGTCGTATATTTATACGACTATACTTATACGTTTAGTTTTACAACGATTAGTTGATGCAATCGGCTTCTGTAATAACAATTATCGCCGGCTACAGTAGCTTATCATAGTCAGCTGTTCTACACTAAAAACCGCTGATCCATGAAAACACATCACAACGATAAAACGTGGAAAGTCAACAACGATTACTTGTTGTTACTGGCAATTTAATTAATTACAATATTTCGCGGGGTTCTTTGGCTAACGTGACTTTGAAAAAAATAACTCACCGTTTAATATCGTAAATTCACTTAGGCTGTATTAATAAAGAATCTATCACCGCTTTACTCTCTCTCTCTCTCTCTCTCTCTCTCTCTNCTTTCTCTTTCTTTCTCTCTCTTTCTCTCTCTTTCGTAAACAATATTATTAATCATAAAAATTGTTTTGTAAATATCGATATTTAAAAATTGTGCACACTCGATGGGTCACAGAATAATCGTACTAATGAAAGTTATTATACAAAGATAGCCTATTTATTCCTGTGAAATCTCTTCACGATTTTTCGTAGTATATTTCCAACGGGGACACGCGAAAGTTGATGAGCACGCGGAGAAGATATGCGATGAATACGTATACATATGTATATAGGCGTAGACATATATCGCTAATACAGCTCTGACTCATAATCAGACCTAACCCGTGCTTAATTTGCATATACGTAAGTCATATACAAAATTCCGATTTAGATCAAGCGTATACGTGCAAGATGTTTCAAAATTGTATGTCACGATTATGATAGCGGTGACGGGGGAAGGGAGGATTCTATAACTCTAGCTCGGTGGAGATCTGTCGATAATATGTCCTTGGCCGATTTTTTCAAGGTCAAATTTCGTTACGGTTCTATCGCGTTCTGCTCGCCCAGTGGAATAAATTTGCAAAAAGCATCGTGACACGGAATTCGATCGTTTTCACGGAAATCGGTCCGATCGATCGCCAAACCCAATCGGATGATTCAACTGTTAAAAATCCCGGAGCATTGGCGTTTTAATTGAATGGTAATAATCTTTATTATGCCTCCCTGTAGCGGTGATACATTTGTTCGAAGAATATTCCCCCTGCCGATTATTTAATCTATACTTTACCGTGAAATGTAAACAAATTAAACGAAGCGAGATGAAAAATTATTGGAACTTTGACACCGATCTCCGAGAAGCATGGTCGAGTACCGACTCATGGTATCTTTTCGCGAGTTTACTCTTCCCGATGAGTAAAACACGATGAGATCATTAAAAAAAAATTCGATCCCGGAAACTCGGTCAGGGACAATTTTACCCCGCTTTTTTTTTCGACAGATACACACCGATCCGAAGTTGTAGAATTCAGGTATGATAATCCTAACGCGAAACTTCGAAGCACCGTGTACATAAACTAAAACAATTCCGTTTCTTTTTTCTATTGAACAGGCTAAGCCTGCCTCGAGTGCCACTTTATTTAATTTATCCTAACTCGCAATCTCTCACGAAGCTACTCAATCCTAATCCGTAATCCATATTTTAGGTAAATATATTTATCTTAACTATTTAATTCTATTTAATTCGATTTATTCGGAATCGAAGCGAAACCATCGCAGAGCGACGAAATAAATCGAACCTCGTCTAATCGGCGTTCGCAATTTTGGATAAATATAATTACGAACCTAATTTGTCCGAGATCTAACCGAATCTAACTCACCTAATTCTAGATCTAACATATCTCGTTCCACGGTACCTAATTTTTTTTAGCCAAGACACATACACTTACGCCACTGGCTAATTTGACTTAACACGAATCTAGTTTAACCAAATTCTAGACGTACCTTAACCTAATCCAGGCTTCAACTCTCTCGGATTAATGCACGTATATGCACACTTAACCTAGATCGCTTGAACCTAATTCAAACGTGTGTAACTTATGCGAGTAGCACGTACGCGCGCGCATGTACACGTAAAAGGCGTTAATATACGTTGTGTTAATTAGATAGGAACAATTTTATGCGTTTTTATATAACCGTTCTTCGTTATGTTTCCCTTCCTTTTTTTTTTTTTTTTCCTTTTTTCTTTCCACGAAGTCGACCGTGCGATCGTATCGCGCGATCAATAACAGAGGATCGAGAACAATTAAAAATTCATTCGGAACCAATATTTCTGTCCAATGAACAACGGTTATCAGTCGATGAAACTGTGAAAGTGATACGAAAGCTTTTTAACTTTAAGGCGAGAGTCGTAATTTTTTTTTCTTTTTTCATTTTATAACGAAGCGAGTATTTGCGCTTATTTATGTCGAATTGGCGAAACTGCGTTTTCTCATCGAAAAATAAGCAAAGGAAAACAAAAAAAAAATGAAGTTGCGAAGGATCGATCTTGTCGATCGAGTAAAAATACTTCAACGAATTTTCGAAGCTTGTAAACTACGCTGTTAATGATTGTGGCTTCACGAAAATCTTCTAAACGTCTCTCGAATGGCAGCTATGCTACAAAGCGTCCAATGGGATTTTCCTTATTTGCGTTTTTCTATAAAAGAAATAAGAAAAAAAATGAAAAATCGACCAGTAGTTCGTAAGCGTATACGATGGGAAAAAAGATGTAATTAAAAAGAGATCCAAAACGTGGCCAAGCGGAAGTAGCTGTGATCTGCTTTAAGTAGAATTTCTTTCTCGCCTTATGTAATATATGTCATCGTAAAACGTCGCTGTGTCGAGGGTTAGAAATTTTATCGATTGATTTGCTTTTTACGCGGTGGTGCAAAACGACATGTATTCGTATAGGTATTAGCGCTATCAAATTCGATCTTTGTTTTTAAAGTCTTTACCCGTGTTGGTTTTATCGATTTTATTTCGTTTACACATGCCATGTACCGTATATAATATAATTATTAATATATAGTATTAATGCAGATATTATTAATAGCACTTTAAACTCAGTTAATAATATCGATGACATTAATGATTATATAAGAATATTATATAGATATGTACATAAGAACATTGAAGACTTACCGATGCTTTTACTTAAATCTATTTTTTATAGCGTTTCCTTTTTGCGCCACCCGGTATACTATGATTTAGGTGCGAATTCATTAGTTTAACTAGTCATTCGAGATATTCATGAATCGTAAGTAATTCTTTTCTTAAAACTATTTAAATTTTAGCCGGTATCGGATCGACACTGTGTCCGGCCAAGGTTTAAAAGTTTAAAAGGAAACGTAACTGTCTGTGACGCCCACACGTTTTAACAATTGCGAACAATTTAGATCCCAATTTTGTAATACAATATGCACAGGTTGGCTAGAACATTCGTACGTTTCAAATGCATTTTCTGCTGCAAGTGACTTTTGCTTTCCACTCGATTCTTTAATTTAATTTAAATTAATGCCGGCTCGTGAAAAATTTCCTGCAAAAATGTTCAATTACGAATACTTCCGATTGCAAAATCACCAACCAGCGAAACCAGTGCAAATACATTGTACTCGCGCTTTCGTTTCAACGTATTTTATTCGAAATAAAGGCATTCGCATAGTTGAACGTATTAAAACAAACATTTGAACGTTCAATTGTTTAGCGTTAAGAATTTCAAGGGCCACTTAAATAAATTGTATCAAGTAACTCGAATCAAATTTAACCGGTTTGAAGTTCTTGTCTCTTTAATTTAATAGCAGCCCTGAAGAAATTACAAAGCAAATAAAGCAAAATGATTTTGCACCGAACTGATCGATTGTTCGTCGACTGATAAATTGAGAAACGAATCAATTCTATTTGAATGATGGATAATCGATTAAATTCCCAGTTCGTTAGATTCAAACTGGTTCGCATGAAATGGGAATTTGATGACGTACGCACCGATCGTGATATAATTCCTAATTAGTTCTTCGATTTGGCGAACGTTTTCTTTTTTCTTTTTTTTTCAACTTCTTCTCACGCACATTTGGATTGTCCAGTGACTTCTGAATCGATCGATGTATAACCGATGAAGCTATAGTTGGTTCCCTGATGATCAACTGTTCGAAATTTAGAAAATAATATTTTATAATACATACGATATTCAAAAATGTATTTACACTGTTTTGATAGATTTTATTGAGACGTTAAGAAAAAAGGAAGAAGAAAAAAAAAAGAATGAAGTTTTCCTTTGAAAGATTATAAGGAAAAAAGAAAGCTTGACTCTTACCCGTTTTTCTACTCGCCGTCTTCTGTTTACGTACAGGCGCAGTTCCTGTTTTTTATACGCTGCCTAAATGGAAAGTAAAGCAAAATTAGTTTCGCATTTATCGTGTTAAGGGGATTTGAAATCGCGTTATTACGTGTGTAGGCGTCCAGTCTTATTAAACATTCACGTCGAAAGACTTCTTTAAACGTAATCAAAGATATCGTTGTACAGCGCGCTCCATCCCAGTTTGTACATTCTTTCTTAGATCTCACAGTCTGAAAATGTCAGGAAAACGTATGATCCTTTTTACCGGGCTACTCTGTATTTGGATGTGTATGCGTGCGCTCGTTGCGCCATCTGGTACACGACGCCATAAGTGTTTAGTTCGCGCGAATTTACCGCCTTCGAATTGCTCGGCGAGGGGGAAAAAGGAGATCTCATAAACGTGGATTCAGCATTTGCCGAAGAATAAGCAATTGACGAATCGTAGACACTTCGAGCTGTGATCAACGGTAAAACATTGAACTCTTACTTATTACTTTCGATATTGATTTAATTTTGGTTAAAAGTCGGTTCGTTTTTGTTAGGTTTGAAAATGTACAGGCCGACCGTATATCAAACTATTGACAAGCAAATACGCCACCTATCGAAGTACACAGGTAGATACAATAAGATTGCTATGCGTTGATACTCTGCGGTATCATTACGTTGCAAGTGTTCATTATCCCAGGATTAAGAAATATTTTTAGTTCCTTTTCATACTGTGATATATTCAAACTTTTAACCAATAAAAGAATAACACAATCAATTTCATTTCTTTATTTTCTTCTCTTATTTCTCTTATTATTTTTGTTTTTCTTTTTTTTTCTTTTTTCAAGTGATTCTTGCTCTTGTTTTTCACTTTCGCCGAATCTGTTCGAACTTCTTTTTTCTACTCAATTCCGTCGAGGCGGTAAAGCGGTAAGTTACTGACGCGTATGCATAAATGCGGTTACAAGAGAATGTAATGTTGAAGGAGGGTGGTTTCGGCTCGAGACTACGGCGGTAACGTTCCGCCGTTACGTTGATTAACACTTTCGCTGCGATATACGAGTCACTGGTGGCTCGTATATTAGCCTTACCGTAATTTTTCACTTTTAATGGTTATTCGCTCTGCCTTAAGCCACGGCGTGATTTATTGCTTAAGATAGTTTCAAATATAGCGGCCATTACCGTAGGAATAACGCGACACTACAAAAATTTCTTATTATACAAATGTAAGTGAACGGATGCGTTTTTCCAGATGATTGAACGAACAAACACAAAAGGGGAAGAAAAAATTGTATTCGTAGCGAACGTGTTAAGAGAAACGAATAATGACTAATACGGTGACTATTAATATACAATGTGTGCATATCCTGTAACTACGGTAAATCGAATCGAAGTATAAAAAATAGGAGAAAAAGCTCAAGAGTGGACGTTCGAACGCCACTGAGGATAGGGAAAATATAGGAGTGGTAAGTGAAGTGATAAAAAGGCTATTAGAATTTTTATTGCTAATAAAACGAAACACATGTTACCAAATCTTGGCACGGTTCTAATACTCTTTTGAATCAACGATTATATAGTTTTTGTTCATCGGTATATGTATACAATATATGTAAATTTCTTTTATTCACGAGCGTTTCTTTTAGTGCTAAAAAGACAACGTCTTTTTTTTTTCTTCGAACAAACTTCTCTGTTTAGCGCTGTAAATAACGAATCTTAGACGAGATACGCATAATAATTCCGCGAGATTAATTCCTTAATTTCTTTACTGCCAAATAATGAAAGAGTGAAACAGAACGATCGAATGTTGTACACTTTGTCGAGAAAATCGATAGCCTGTAATATTCGATAGCAATATATGTATCTACCGTTCGTTGGTGGAGCCTGAAACGTGAATATATCAACGGAGTTGCCTGAGTGTGCATATGAGTGCAGCGTTCGGATGCATATACGTTCATCGCTACTGTATGTGTGTATAAAGAAGACGTAAAGAATTACACGGACGTTTGTGTATCGCAACGAGTGTGTGTACATATAATCTGGGCATTAGCGAATTATAATAATTTTTCTACGATAATCGTTAAAACATTTTGAGTTTTGTATTCGTGAGTTCAATCATGTAGTAGGATGGTTTCTTTTTTATTTTCATTGTTTTTAAATTATATATAGCTGGTTGAAAGCAGCCGAAATGCGTACGGGAAGTCTGCGCATGCCTAACGATTTGAAATCGCATGTCTGTTTTATCTAAACACTGTTTTATCGACATGGACGTCCGCCGAAATAAAATGTGAACCTTTTGCGTACTTCTGAACAATATTTTTCCGCAATTTTACTGCACATCCGACAAAGTGTCGCACTCTGACAAAGAGAAGCAGATAGATAGAGAAAAACTAACGAATAGAAAATTGCGTTTCGTCAAATTTTCACTATCTTTTTCTAAATCTTCGACACGCTGTAACAATCGCGCGCTATTTTCTTAGGCGTTTATTGCATAGGGATGGGATTGAATGAAAAGAAAAAAAAAAAACAGAATAATAATAAAAAAGTGCAAGGGAAAGGTTACTCGCCGTAATGTCTTGTATCACGCGAAACATTGCCAATTATAGTTTATAATAATTTAATCTAGTGCGTATTAGGCGGGTTCAAGATCATTTATCATTTCACTGTGTTTCTTGGTCATTGTAAAATGATTCTAGAGTCCGCCCGTGTTCAAAAGATGATATATACATCATCAAATAATAATAATAATACGTTCAACAGAATACGTTTAACTGTACATGTTTATTAAAGTACCTGAATTGAAACCACTACCTTGTGTTTTCTCTTAGTCGCAGAGAGCAGATCGTCTCCTCACCGCATGTAAACTATACCATCACGTGCACTCTCGAGACTCTTCCCTTTTTTTTTCGCTTGTGTCAAGTTCTTGTGCATATGTTTGTGTACACGAGTCTGTTTTACCATCATCACTTTCTTCTCCTCCAGTTCCTACCCGCAAATGCACCTTTTCATGTGTATACACCCGAGAGGTAAGCGTTCCCTTCACCCTTGTCTTTTTGTTCTCCCTTCGTTTTCATGTAAGCAGGAGACTGACATCAAGCATTGGTCACAATAGTGAGTTAATTTTTTCCGAAAAACATAAACTTTATATATGCCTGAAAATTTACAAATAAAATAAACGGATCGAGAATTATTCGAACATTCGTAACTAGTCCCTCTGTTCTTTCTCTCATTTCCCAATATTATTATCGATAACAAATTATCGATCAAGAATCTTTACATAACCTAAAAATTTATCGTCCTTTTCCATTTGAATTATTAAATATCTCGATTCAATTTCTAATGAATTTAAGAAAATGATAATTGAATAAAAATATTTAACATCAAATGTACGATATTCTTCAGTTTATTTGCTTTCTTAACAACTGTCCTGGATACGGTGAAACGAAGTAACATGATACAAATGGCCGATGCTATGGTTATCAACTGCTTGTATTATGTTGATTTATGATCTATATCACGCGACACTTTAACACATGTATTGCAATACACGTTTTGTATTTCAGTATAAAAAAAAACAATTTATTTTCGCTAACTTTTATTGTCAATGATCGTAGTGTCGGTTTTATTTTGATAACATAAAATAATATATGTACTTATATACTACTCTGTTTAAATAAGAGTTATATAAAATAAAATAAAATAAAATAGAATAAAAATGAAGTGATTAGAAATGATTTTTAAAAAAATGTGTTAGCATCAGATTGATTTGATTTTTGAGAAAGACTAAATATTTTGAATTTACAACATATTTTCCTTACGTAGTCGATATAAGATATCTCAGCGTCATCTCGTTGTTCTGACATAAACGAAGGCACACCGCAATTTGCAAAGACGAATTTTTACTCAGTCGATTAAATGCTTTTATTAAGGACGCAAGTAGCTATTTAAGTAAACTGTACAAGTTGCATCCATTCATTTTAACAAATTATTACGTAATTCGCGCAAAATTTACGGTGCGCTCAATCCATCCAAGGCCAAAAGGTGATATTTAAAGAAAACCTTCGTAATTCTTGAACGCATTATTCAATGATTATTTAAAATCTGTTTTTTGATACAAGTAGCAAAACTATACGTGTAATGTTCAAATCGACGAGTCTTTGAGTACTTTGATTTTGAGTGCTAAGTATATAAGCAAAAAGGAGTACATATAGGGTACACAAGTTACCCACGATTCAAGTTCCCTAGTATCATGTTAACGGCATGCTAAAGTACTCGAGTACTTGAATTTCCGTGTACTAAGCTAACCAAGTGTCTATAAAATATTTATATAGGTTTCCAAATTGTAAGTACACAAGCACTTGAGTTTTCGACTACTTTAGTTTCCAAGATACCCAAATGATGATGTACTCGAACAAAATTGAACATTTGGTTATAACGAATACTCGAGAATATTACAAAATTTTAATATTAAATCGCATTCAGTGAAATTAGAATTGAAAGGGAGATCACGAATATCTACATGAATATGTATATATATATATATGAATATTTTCGAAGTTTTCGCCTTCCCTTCCTTCGGATTTTCATTATAACGAACGCATTGAACCAGATATTAGCTGATGAACTTAACGATTTCACGTCGCGTTTAAGATCTGAAAGCAGAATTCATTAAATTTCTCCTCGATTGTTTCATTAAAGATGAAGGAGCTTCTCTGCGCGGAGAAAGAACTTACGGAAACTATTTTGCAATTTCAATCTCTTGAAGATCGTCTTTCACGTAACATTCATTCATCCAGAACTCCATCAAATATTAAAATATCCTACCTATATGATCCAACAATAATATATAATATATTTCTTTAACAAAAATAAAAAATCTAACATTTAAAATTAAGTTTAAAATGAAAATTCTCAAACAAGAAAAGCAAACGTAAAGGAAAATTACTTTGTATTTATAATTAATGACATAACATACATGTATATTCTTTATGCATTTTAATCCATGCCGCAACAAGGTTATGCAACAAATGTACATATTCAGTCATCCTGATGAAATTATATAAAAATAATGGCGATGTGCTCTGTCAAGTATCATATCAATGATCGATAATGGTACGTCAATTTCTTTATTTCGTGAATAATACATATAGCATCGCGTGTCTAATTCGAGAAAGTCTCGAGATCAGACCGTCATTTCTTTCTTTTTTACTTCGTTACACGCGCATTGTGTGTCAGTAGTATAGGTTATACTGCTAACAAACAACGCTGTAGCCACTGTTGTGAAATAGAGCAACCATTCGGACAATGATCGATTTTCTCCTGAAGTTAATGTTATTTTCCGAAATGAAATACCTAGTTTTTCTTCTCACTTTATGAATAATTATCATTCAAAAGAGCCAGAAATTTGCTTTGCAATCTAGAATATCACACTTCTATGAAACATATATGATATAATAAATAATTACAAATATTCTGGAACTCGGAAGTATATTACGTTCAAATATTATTTTAAAAAGGTAAGCTGACGTATCCTGTACTTCTTACAAAGTCAAAGCTACTTCTAAAAATGGAAATGGTAAATAATTAGATTTCAAATGTTTTATCTAAATTGAAATTTATGTTATATAACTTGTTTTTTTATAGACACGGATATTGATCAAGAAAAAACAAGGATGATTTCCGCGTCACGTAACCTAATTACAATAAGGTTATAATTCTTATTGTAAGGCATTGACTAATTTTTTGCTTAATAAAGTAACAAGAACTTAACGTGCGTTTAGAATTGCAAGTAAGGAAAAAATCATAGTTGTTTTATCAAGAAACTAAGCATGATTGAAGAATCGTTACGTTAGAGAAGTTAAATTCATTTAAAAAGTTTATTTTCGTATATCATAATTAATATCTATAAAAAGAAAATTATTTTTAACTTTTCCATGTCAACGATTAAAAAAAGCTTATGACAGTTTTTAGTAATTGCTTCATAAATCGAATTACAGTTTACTTCACAAAGAGTTATGCGGTATATTTTAAAATAGCATTTCTGGCGCCCAATGTAAAAATGTCGCAAAATTCTAATTTTAGTAATCAGCAGTATAGGCAAGCGTAGGGAATAGTTATTTAAGAAATCATCTTATAAACATATATGGAATACGAAAGGCCATTTCGTAGATGGTAAATATTTCAAGGTGTTATAAGCGTGTGAACAACTCATCTCGTGTAAAAACTTCTAATAAAATAAGTTAACATATAATTCTGTTGTGCATTTGCCAGTGTAGTAATAAAATTGCATAGAACAAAATACCTATTAAATAATTATATTTTTTAAATAAATAAGATTTTCACTATTGTATGGTTTATTTTTTAAAAAATGTATATTGAAACATAATGTATTTTTCAATATCATTTAATCATTAGAATTGACTTAAATTATTGTTAGTAAGTTTTGTTAAAATATTAAATAAAAACCATTGTTGGCAATATGTATTTGTTTTTTCTAGATTTATAAAATTTGTATATGTATACGATAGGATTAGTGGAAAACGTAATTATTGAATTACAAAACACTATGATATACATGTAGAATCGCTTTTGTGAAAATGGTAAATATATTTAAAATATTATAGTTTATACAAACATTTTGATGTAAACTTAAAATTATAATAATAAGTATTTCAATCAAAACTCGTAATTTTGATTTCGATCAGAGCAATATCTACGAAATTTTCATGCAATAGATGGCAGCACTTACCGGATGATATCTACAAAATCATAAGTAAGATACCGTTTACAATTAAATATTACATATTAAATCATTTTCATATTCTTTTAATCACCACAATATATTTTTATTTTTATAAGGGATATAATAAACCAAATAAAAAAAACGATTTCCTTTGTATAATGTATGTAAAATCAACATTTTTCATTTAAAGTCATATTAAATATAAGTGTGTATTACAAACTAGAGATACTGAAATAAATTTTATTTAAAAATCACTGTTACAGATAAATCCGAATTTCCAATGCTATGAAGTCCATATAAGTTTTAGGGTAGTGTAACGATTAAACGTCGAGTGCGCACGAACGTTTACCGCGATTACACGACAAATTGTCAAGGGTAAAAATACTGCAGTACTGCTGCAAAACTTTTAGTGGAAGCGTCAACGGGCATCAGTGATGGATTAGTCACGCTGTCGTTTTGAACAGAAGCAAGACATTGACCTCCATCATACTTTCTTCTTTTTTCTCTTTCTGTTTTTTGGCTCATAAAATATTCTCTGCACGAGTTCATTTAAGAAATTTCTTGAGCCAATATCAACATTTGCATGTCAATTCGAACTTTTATATTCTTTTATATATAAGTGTAGTTATGGCTATTTGCACTAATTTTTTTTATACCTTTTTCATAATCCTCATTTCATTCAACTTATACGTGAAATATATAAACTAAATGATATACATTTTTCGAAGATTTTCTCACTGTTAAAAAATCAACAATTTTTAATTATATCTATAATCAAATTTATATCTTTAAGTATGTTTTATATCGATATTATTATTCTATACTGACTAGAATATTCAAACACCTGCTTGTATTTCTGTTATTAAATGTAGTAAATTAATGTCACTAGTGTAACCTGATGGTCAAAATTAGAGATGCCAGATCCGATGCTATACTATGTTGGGGGGCTAGAGGGGGGCTAGTAAGGAGCGCGTTGCTTGGCAACACAACGCGAAGATATTACGCAACGTGACTAACCATTAAACCATAATAATAACATGACCGTAGTCATAACCTAATTATATCCATATCAGACATTAAAGAAATACGATAACTAATGAAATAATTCAATATAGAGTAATATACGATATAGTTTTAATAAATATACATAAATATAGGTACATATAATATAAAATTATAGATAAATTAAATTATAAGTTACTTTTTGTTGCTAAGTGATTCCCAGAATTCGAAATCCCTACCCCTACATCAGTCCAGGTTACCTTTCTACTACTTTTACTTTAGTCAATGGCATAAAAGATGACGTCACAGCGTAGCATCAGATCTAGCTTCCTTGACCAAAATATGTAGCAAAACCATTTGGAGACACCAACAAGATACATATATGTACATGGTCGACCTATCTAAATAGAATACGATGTTCGTGCTGCTATCTATATCGAGGTTTGTGTTTTAATAAAATTGTAAAAATTCAGGGAGATATATGTTTAATGCAAGTCGATCATTAAAAGATAATTAGTACCGGTTTAATTACACATAACCTCATTCAAATATCCAACAAATCGTAAAAGAGTTATTTATCGTATCAGTACGATATAAAGACATTTCTTCGTAACGACGTATCTTAATTGTGATCGCATGGAAGTTTTTGTTAAATTTAATATATCATGCGCCCTTAGAATAGTTAAACCAAAAAGGACAGTGTCTGTGAATAAAAGGTGACCATGATTTGTTCAAGTAGCATCCTAGCACATTTAGCAAAGTTTCTCGTGACAATTGGTTGCATGAGAACTTTTGGTAATAAATATGACAAAGCAAGCATCTGGTCATTTTGTGCCTTTCAAATTCTACTTTCACACTCTATACTGGGAACATTCAGGTTTGGTAAGGATGAATTTTCTGATAATTATGTATTTTCTAATTTGACATTTGGCTAGTATATTTTTAAAGCAATATTATCTGTACAGGGCCCCCTTAAAGTACGTCTTATATGTTAGTGGGGGTCACGCAAAGGATTAGTTGGTATGAAACTACATAAGGGTATTGTACTTGACTATTAAATGTAAAGCTCCAAAGGAAGAAGCAGTGCTTTTAGCATATTATTTATAAAATTTCACTTTTGTTAGAACAGATGAGAAATAATATAAGTCAATGCTTCTAAGTGAGATATATGACAAAAAGGATGATTACACAGTGGTATATTTCTCATAGTATAAATTTTTATTTGACATATGATTTACATATGTAATTATATACTTAAATATTGCTAAAATAAATGTGATATATACATATTAATTTTAATTATTTTATGGTATACAGTATTCTTATAAAGTCTCAAATTTGCTTATTGTTTCATTTATAAATAGTATATCTTTTTCTGCATTAACTTCAATTATTTGATAATAAAACTTATGTATGCGATATAAGTAACATGATACTTTGTGATGATTTAAAAAATAAATAATGTATAGTATTATAGTCTATATGCAATATAAGTTGTATGTTAAAAATTGTATATTTGTTAGAGAATACAAAATGACCATTAATTATATTATTTCTCACAAGTTTTAACTATACATTATTTTCAAATCAATTATACAACTAATAATTATAATTATATATCACATTTAATGATTAAAAATGAATAGTATCATCACCTTTCATATTTTGTTCTCTTGCTCTACAATTCTAAAAAGTAGGGTGAATGTAGGTATATGATAAATAAATTTTTATAACACCTTTAAAAACTTTCGGTTTAGAGAAACATTTGCAGCTTCAGTGTCTAAAATTGATTTGTTCACGCTATAACATATAGTAAATATAGTAGCACTTATAATGTGTATATGGTATAGAGCATATTATTTTTAGCAATGTTGCTTCCAGGAGCTCCATTTCTTACATCAGCAACGAATGTAGCAAAGTACTTAAGGATCTTCTATGATTGGTACTCCAAGATTGTTGATATTGTACCATTGGCGTTGTTCACTGCTGGTATCCTACAAGGATATGGGATTAGCGAAAAAGTTTGGCTTCTAGTACTTTCATTGGGCATTTTGCCAGTATTTTTTCTTCTGCAACCAAAGCAAAAAGAAAGCCAAATAAGAAACAATCAATTATTAATGAATATTACCAATACCCTGCAACTATTAATGATCACATTGTTCACTGCTGGTATCTTACAAGGATATGGAATTAGTGAAAAAATTTGGCTTATAGTACTTTCGTTGGGCATTTTGCCACTATTTTTTCATCTACAACCAAAGCAAAAAGAAACTCAAATAAGAAGGCATCAATTGCTAATGAATATTACTACAACCCTGCAACTATTAATGATTACGTTAATTGGTTTGAGGAACAGTAATTACAATGTTATTAGCTTAGTTGTGTCGTATATATTCGAACGTTTTTTCATTGACGAATTTTGTTATTATTACGATATTCCAAGTACTGACCTAACACAATATTCTCTCTGCTTCGTAGAAATTTTCATGGTTTTGACACTGAACGAAGTATAACTAATTTAATTGTATAATATACTTTTATATATTTGGGGAAATAAATAACTTACATGTGTTCATTTTGAATTCATATGTGTGTGCTGCGATACGATAAAATCCCTAAAATCATAAAATGTCCCTAGACAATCAAATGTAGAAATAGGGATGTTAGCATTATAAGTATTAATATGAAATATATGTAACAAACTACATTTGTTAATAAAATACTTTAGAAATTTATATTTTGAGTAATGTTTCTTAAATTTTGTAAATCTTCAAAAGAATTTTAAATAATTCTTGTTTGAACGCGAAAGTTATATTCGTCAGATACTGTAGTTTGTAGCCTATCTGTATTCAATATAGAACCTATGATAATACTTAAATTCCTATAATACACTGGAAAGTTAATTTTCAGTTGAGTGTGAAAACGTTTGCTACAATGCTGCTACTGAGAATTCGAGAACAAATCAATCATAATATATCTTAAATTTAATTGAGTCAACGGAATAATTTTGTCAGTGTAATCAGTTCTTTTTCTATCGCGTTCTCAAGCAATTATTAAGTAAGTTAACCGTAAGTGTGGATTTTCATGAGTGCAGATACTTAAGCAAACTAGGTCAATGAATCGTACATTGTGTGAGCTGTGATATTTTCGTTTGATTTTTCTGTATCATATGAATTTGTTGTTTGTTAAAATACGGTATTAATTATAATTATTTTGCTTGCACAAAATAAAACGATCGAACGTTTAAGCAAATTAATTGCAACAATATAAACGAAGCAACATTTTAAGCAGCTGTTACTAGAAAATACAAATGCGCGTCTTTGCCATATTTTGGCAGAATAACGAATAAAGAGTGCGAAAAATTAATCTGAATTGTGCGTGAACTTCGTGTGTCTTTAGCACTTGGTTTATACACGTTCTTGAAAGGGAGATTAATATAATCGTATCCAATGAAATCAGTCAGTTCTGTTCCTGAAACAAACTTTCAAGGTATCGGGCGTGACATGGCAGAGCGGCTCGGTTTGGGTCCTGAGATTCGGGAACTCAAACTGGGGCCAACTTTTACAAATAACAGATCGACTGCATTTCATACTTTAAAATGTTAGTGCACAAATTTCTTTCATTTACAACCTAAGTCCATAAATATATTTTTCAATAATTTTCTTTCAACATTAATTCCTTATATTTAGATGATTTTAAACCAGCAAGTGTTGATGTTTCCAAAGTGGCAAGGGTTGATGTTGGAACAAATAATATGATGACAGTCACTGTTCCACATTTAGATGGTGCTGGAATTCCTCACACTGTGTTTAAAGGCTCACAAAGACCTTATCATAAAGAGTGTGTTTTAATAATTGATAGAGTTACAGGAGAAATTACATTGGAAAAATTAACAGCAAATATTCAAGTGAAAAAAACTCGGTACGTAATGTTATTTTAAGTTATAATAAAACATTACATGTAAATGTTATATCATGTTTTAGAACAGAACCAAAGTCTCAATCACACTTAGGAGTTTCTGGTGGAAATAGTAGCAATAGACCTATAACTCCGGTAGAAACCAAAAAGAGTCCTACTCATGGAAGAACAACGGGAAGAACAAAAGTTACAAGTGGAAAAAAAAGGGAACCTAGTATTCAATTACATCCAAAACAGTATAGTCCACTTAGAGTATCACCATATCATGGTAAAAGTCCACCTTCTACTTCAATCAACAGGTACCAAACACTTTTTACTACTAAATACAAGTAGATATCAACTTCAATATTCTGTAATTTTAACTTTTTTAATTTTAATGAAAAAATTAAATTTGAGTTGCTTTTTGAAAAGTTCAAAATAATTCTTCAAAATTTTGATTATATAGTAATGTTACAGTAATATATTAAGATTTTATTCTAAACGTACTAAAAACACACAGAACTTTAGTTCACCAGTGCAACCATCAGTGGCACCATCAACTTTGGCTAGTTTGCCAATGATTGGTTCTGACAATGATGACTGTCCTTTAACATCATCTGGGTCATTACCAACTATCAATTCTTCTGCGCCTTCAAGGTCATCTTCTGTAACCAATAATCAACCTACTGTAAAACTTTCTGTAACTATGGATAGTGATGAGGGTGCTCTTAGTGATTCTACTTCAAGTAGTTCAAGTTCAGATAGTTCAGACAGTGATTCAGACACTGAAAATGTTCCAGTTTTACCAGGAACTAATGGTATGCTTTTAATATAATTACTTTTATTTATTAAAAATATTAGTAATTTATACATTTTTTTATGACAAATTTTATAGATTTAGACTATCTTACAATATATATTATATATATTCAATGTTTATTTTTCTCTTTTTTTCCCCTTTTTTCAGGACATTTAAATAGCACAGCTTCATCTCCGGCACGTCTTATGCCAGATAATCTCTTAAATGATGATCTACAATTATCAGAATCAGAATCTGACAGTAATTAATGGTAATGTATATTCAAACTATATATAACAATTTCATCTATATTAATAAACATATTCCACTTGAAACTATATTTTTCAGGAACAATAAAAGGTCTTTTAAAGATCTATCCTGTCAAAAAATTTTATATTTTTTTTGACACTTTATTTACTGTTGTATATCAAAGAAATCAGAAGAAATAGAACAATTTAATTCTATCCCAGATCACACAGGAAAATATGTATAGCGAATTTGAAAGCATGGTCCACATATTCTATATGTATTGCAATAAGTTATAATATATACAGATACAGAAATTTTTGCTTCCTATGCAGTAAACATATGGAAAAAAAAATGTAATGAATACAAATGATAATGTAGTGTATGTACATTTATTTATAAGGTATTAGGGATTGTACAATTACTACTGACTAATATTTAGTGTAATTATATGATCTTTATTTTCCTATATATTTTAAAAATAGAAATCTTGCCAAAATCTTTTATGTACTTCCTAAGAAGTGGCAAATGCTTCGATTTTATAATTTTCAATTTATTGTTTGTCTTTTTTAAATAATTTTAAATATCTAATTGTCGTACATAACACATCCAATTAATTTTATTTTATAACCTCTTTGTAAAAAATTATATGTGATGTGTTACGAAAAACGAAAAAATTAAACGACTGTATTACTTACAATAATGTTATTTAAATGAATTAATTATTTAAATGAAATGTATAAATTTAATAAAGTATTCATTATAATATAAATCTTATTATATACATGCATACATATGTAAACATTTTAATATCTATTCTTTCATCAAGCATGCTAAGATTTCATTCAACAACCTCTCTTTGAGACAATTAAAAATTTTGTACTATATAAATTATATAACTATCTTCGATGTTAGAGTATTATAGTCGTATCATTTGTTAATAGTTGCCGCGGCACGTACAATTTATGATCATAAAGTATTTAAATGAGTTTGATAATCCAGTATCAATCTGGCAAGTTGACTACGCCGACCCAAATGAAGATTCTTCGACCATGTACAAAACTTGTTGATTTCATCAATTGCATAAGAACAATCAAGATTTTTATACTTTACTTTGAGGGCCGGCTCTATTGCACGTAAAATGTGCACATTACTGAAAGAAACAAACATCTCGAACAGAGAAGTTACAGGAATATCCTGTGAAAGCTTCAACATCGAAGAAATATCTCGATCAGAATGTATTATTGGAATGCTAGTCTCAACAGTTTTTCTCACTACAAAAAAATGTAGATGTATTAAATGCAATGAACAATAAAAAAAGAAAGTATAAAAATGTACATACTTGCATTGTAGTCTTTAACATAAAAAGCGATATTATTAAAATTGTATTCATCATATCTTCCATGATTTCGATTAATATCAGTATCAACTTGTTTTATATCATTCATATGAACTATATCTGGATGGTATTCCATGAAAGGAATTGGACTAAATATTTGATACTGATTAATGGTGTTCATGCGAATCTAAATATTAAATTTTTGTTTAATTTGCACATACGAAATTTTTATTAGGCTTAATAATTTTTCTGCACATACTCTGTTTAAGTAATCCAGTCGTAGTTCTATTCCAGTTTCAACAAAAAGTATCAAACTTTCAGGTGCAAATTTTCTTATACATAAATCTGTAATAGCAATATTCAACAAATGATTTGTTTCAACAGATGTTACAATATTTGGTAAACGTATAGAAAGCCAGGTAACTTTTGATTGTTGTTTTTTATATTTTTCAGCCAATAATAG
>NIJG01000123.1:1765310-1794096 GCA_002201625.1 Euglossa dilemma
TTAAAAGCGCGCATAATATAAAAAAGAACCTTCGTATTATAAAAAATAATTATTTTTTATGACCTGTTATAATTACAAAATCATAACAATATATTTGCATAAATAAGAAATAACATATAATAAAATTTATCTTTACCTCATGACATTATCATAATAAGGAATTTCGTAAATAGTAGATTTTTGTAATTTTTCCATTGCAGTTAAATGTGCAATATTGTCCTATTTTCGATTTTTCCATTACGCATTTTTATAAAAAAATATAATAATTTTGTGGCAAAAATACGAATCATATAAGTTCGTAAAATATAACTGAAATCCGTTTATGATTTTCGTTTGTGTCAAGTAGTGTAGGTGAAATAAAAGCAGGAACATTTTATTTTTCGACACCACCTACTGATTTATCAAAAAAGTCCTACAACAATACTGTTATTTAATATTCAAATTGAAAATGTTTGAAATATTATATTTAAGAATATTTATATTAATCCCTTAATTTCTTAATTTAGATATTAATATCTATAAAATTATAATTACCTTTAAATCAAATTTTCGCGATGTTAAATTTAATCATTAAAGAACATTTGAATTATAATTTAACAAATTTTTAATTTCAGGTTTAATTTGCTAATCGAACTTTTATTATTGCATTAATGTCCTACATTTTCCAAATTAAAATGTTCGTCCCATAGTATATTTTTTAAAACTACTATTATTTTTATCATTATTTTTGTATGAAATTTAAAATAAAGAAAATCGAGAAGCTATTTGGAGATAAAATTAATCGCAGATTTCTAAAACCGCAAGATATATTCGTAATACTAAGGATACATCGATTACGTTTCATTTAGAAAGTAATAGTGTTAAGAAAGTAATATTTCCAGTTGTACACTTGTCAACCTTGTTTGTGGCGACCGCGTCGTTATGGCGGTATAACGAATTTTTTAGGTTACAGACTAACAGGTGTAAACTGCAAAACAGAATGATTATTGGTTCACTTATTTGCACAAATTATTTAACATTAATGAAATATTGTTGTTATTAATATTACTTCAGTTTTAAGTAGATTAACTATCGATGTCAATAACACACGGTATATTCAAATTTTGTTCGTGACTGAATGTTTGACAGGATGTTTGTAAAGAGGATATTACAATTAGGATTTACTGTAGCGGTGCTTGTAAACGTGCATAGTTCAATTGACGAGAGTTCGAGTGCAAATGTAAAATGTCAATTTGGTAAAACTCTGCGAAAACAAGTAAATGCAGAACCACTTAATGGAACCTGTTTGCGAGATATCATAGTTCGATTGTCGAACGAGTTTCGGTCAATTACTGATACAGAACTTGGTTTAAAACCATTTCAAAAGATGCTTAATGAAATGGAATTTATGAATGTCACAAGTAATTTGAATACGAGGTTGAATTTATTGGTAGATAAATTGAATAACAAGTTGTTGTCCTATTCAGAACTTCTAAAGCAGAGCTATAATATTATACAACCAATTTTAGCAAAGAATGAAAATCAGTTTGATTATTCTGAATCTACAAATGGACTAGACATTGTATCAAATGGATTGGCAGATTTCTGTTCTCAAATTACACAAGGTATGTAAATTAAATTTATTTAGAATTTACAATTTTCAAACTAATATAAATTTATATATTTCAGAATTGGCACTTCATTTAAGAAATCAAGAATGGAAAAACTTACACCTGTTACCTTTTATGTATCCAGTTACTATGTGTGGACCACCTAGTGCAGGTCATAATATAGGACCTCTTTTATTGTCTCAATATTGTCCAAAAAAGAATGTATTGTTATTGCTTGAGCATGCTATGTTTATGTCTGAAGGAGATATTACTTTGGCTCAAATAACTGCAGAGACAATAATTGATATGTTGTCTCATACAGATTATATTAATGTCATTGGTCTTTCAAGTAATAATTCTATTCATTGCAAGGATGGTTTATTGAGAGCTACAGATGTTAATAAGTTTCAGTTAGCACGTTATATTCACAGTTTAACTAGAATAGGTACAATTATCTTTTTATATGTCACACATGTTATAATTATTTTTTTATTATTACTTATAGAATTTTTTTTATATATTAGAAACAAATAATACCATTGAATTTGATTTTAACAAGTTACTACAACATGTAAAGGGTGAAGTAGTATTTATACATTTGACTAATACACTTAAGATCACTTCACATTTGAGAAAAATAAGAAACATGGTTTCTACAGGGAAAATAAATGGTTATGTAAGAACAATATTAATTCTTTCAGGTGAGTTTAATTGTATAATACATATATACATACATACAATGTATATATATAACTGTGTGCGCGCGCATTTGCGTGTGCGTGTGTGTGTATTGTCATGCATTATTAATAGTCTTTTTTTGTAGATCAGGAATCACATTCAAACACCAAGGAATACAATGATAGTATTTTAACTCTTCCAACACAAAATATACTTGGCTTTGAAGTATCAAAATTATTTTCTGATTTAAGATGTTCTGAGGAACATAAGAAAGATTATTACTTATCTGATCCATATTTTGATTTGTATAGTAAAACAATGACTTTGTCTATTGGGCATATTACAAATAAGGCATTAATATCCTTAGATATTAAATTGCGAAATTTCCTTGATGATATAACATATTTTAATGCTGGTATGCATGTATATGCTATATTATTTGATAATAAAGGTATAGTTTGGATTCACAAAGACTTCCCACGAATGGAAATGATGATGGATCAACCTCTCAAAGTTAATTTACATCACATAGAAAATATTAGTCCTGAAACTGTAAGAACAATGATAGAAAAATATGAAGGTGCCATAAATGTGAAAACACAATTAGGAGATCAGGTATGTTACTATTTATATATATACATAAGACTTACATTCATCTAATGTTTATGTTTTAGAAATGGTATAGATGGAAACATTTGACATATAGAGATTTAATATTATGCTTAGTATCAAGAACTAATGAGAGCATATTACCTGTTGCAAAATTAGTGCCCACATTGTCAATGAATATTTTACACCATCGTCTTGATCTTTTAATGCATAGTATTGCTGATAAAGACATTCTATGTACTTATCACAACAAACTTTCGTCTTTGTGTAAGTTAATGCATTTTAATGATTTGTTTCTTAAAAATGGAGGATATTATTGATATTTTATAAGGAAATATATTTATATTTTAGCAACAGGGGTGGTATACCTTTCTCCATGGTGTTTTCAATCACCAATGGACCAACTTAAATTATTAGAAACTGGATCTGCTATAACAATGCAGAGTTACATGGCATATTTAAAAGATTTAACAGGATTATTAGCTAATCCTGGTTTACATCAATCTGTTCGGCCAGATGTTGCTATGTTGACTCAAATGTTGGGTTATTTTAAAGGCAGGCATATAGAAAGTCCTTTAAATAAATTTATAATAAGAAGGTATATATTAAACTATTTTGTAAAACAGGATTGTAAAAGAACTAGAATTTTTATTTAATTTTGTTATAGATATATCGTTGGAGTTGTAAGTGGAGTCTTAGAGATATATCCAGGAATTATGCTTGATTCTGGTTTTGATCCTAAGAGAAGAATATGGTACAAAAAAGCATTGGAATATCCTGGAAAATTAGTTTTCACATCTCCATATTTGGGTGCTGGTGGTTCTGGATATGTTGTTACTCTAAGTCAAGTGGTTCATCGTAATTCAGATGCAATTACCGAAGATGATGCTGTTGCAATCATATCTATGGATGTAGCATTAGGCTTTATTTCAAGACTTCTGAAAGAAATGTTTCCGTTTTGTAATAATTTAACGATAAAATGTTTCTTAATGGATGATAAAGGATATTTAGTATCACATCCTGCATTATTAGAACCAACTGGTAAAATTGAACAACAACATTTGACTCATAAAGAATTATTAGTTGCAAATGATATATTAAATCACGAGCTTTTTGTGAAGAAAAAAGCCTGTGCAAATTATTTAGATGGTACTGTGCAAAGGTATTATCAGTTTAATACTTCACTCAATGAGGTTCTTACGAATATAGTTCATGGTGAACATTGTGTTAAGTATCAAGTAGCAGCAGTACCAGGAACAAATGTATTTTTAGGAATAGTTAATGTGACTTGCAATTTATTAAGAGCTTTTTGTCCATGCAGTACAATGGATCGCTCGTGTTTAAACTGCAAAAGAATGGAACAAACTGAATGTGAATGTCCTTGTGAATGTGCTTTATATTACTCGAATTGCGCGGAATATACTATAAATGATATGAATGATCTCGAACCTTGTTCGATTCCATATGAACAAGGAGGAAATTCACAGATGCCTTGGATACAATCCACGAATTTAAAAACGTGTCCGTCCATTGATTGTAAAATGTTCAAAGTAGAAAATGAATGTTTAGGAATTGTAGGTTGTCAATGGTGTCATGTAGATAATGATGGAGAAACACCACTGCAAGTACCGTTTTGTGGCGATATGTCTGGATGTTTTCGAGGTATTCTTGGGTCTTTTATGCCACTTAGCGATGGGACATACAGTAAGTGATTTTTTATATGATATTTCTTCTATTATTCTTTTTCTTTGAAGATATAATTCTTTCCAGATTCTCAATCAACAGAAGAAATTACAGTACGTGATTGGCCATCTGTTGGACCTGTAGCAGGTGGAATATTAGCATTTCTTTTGATATTAGGTGTAATACTATTTTGTTATAGACTTCGATCTGTCCAATCTGGTTTAGAACATCAGTGTTTACATATACATACATCCCCTGATATGCTACGAATGACACATTTAGAAGGTGATGTGGAACCTATGGAATTGGAGCAAACAAAAAATAATTTAGATTCCCTTATAAGAGACGGTATTACCCCTATATCGCCATATAAGGTATCCACAAATTATAGAAAACCACCTGGTGGTGATAGTGATCATGGATATAGTACAATGACGCCTCATGACGATTCTGAACAACAAACATTTGCTGAACCACTATTAGTAGTTGGTAGTAATATTGAACTTGATCTAAGAAGACAATCCACTTGCCTTCCATCTCCAACAACCCATTTAGGGTCTCCTCATCACGTTCTAGCGCCAGTCACTGTTCATTGTAATATGGAAGCAAATTTTTGTTAATGACTATAATAAGCAGTTATTGGGAAATTTTTAATCAGATATTGTTCCTTTAAATTAGTAAAAATACGTTTGATAAAAGTTGATATCATAGAACATAACGTAAATGACACATTTTAATTTTTAAAGAATTTATAATTTCTATAAAGTCTTTTTTAATAAATATGAAGATTGTACAAGTTATGCAGTGATATATAGACACGTATGTCTATTAGTATTATTTTAGATTAATAGCTCAAGAGTAGATAATTATGGATTTTTACCATAACTGATGATGTTTTGATATTGTTTTTTTTTCTTACATTTCTATAGATGTTTCTAGTTAAAAATAATGCAACAAATGTAAATGTGTTCGAATATTGCTTAAAATAATCATATATTTTTTATATAAACCGGAAACAAACTGTGTAATTCAAAATTAATACATATAATAGATATCATATGTGTAATAGCGTGATACTATACTTCACAGTTTGTTTTCATTACATACAATTTTTAGAAAATAACATCACAAATTAGCTATTTGCGTATCATGTAATGTGAGCTGTGTAGTTTAAGATTTTTAATAGAATTTATTGATTGATATAAATTCGCGGAATCATTAGATATTTACATTTTTATACATGATACCTTTGAAAAAAGTTTACAATGACTTTTTGACGCATTAATGACATGAATATTCATAACTAAGAGCTAATCTCTTAGATATTTACATTTCATACGTATATATGTGACTGACTACTTATCATATTATCTTGCCAATACACAAGTGCAGTTGTAAACGAAGATTTTACTATTTTTATAACTTATAAATGTAGAATGATTACTTTTTGAATACTTTACATGTTGACCAGTATTTTAATTATTAAAGTATATTATTGTTAAAGAAATGTAATTTTATTATAACAAGTGAAAATACAAAAATTATTTAAACTGCTGATTTATTTACTGCTTAAATATTTTAGTAATTCATAAAAATAAATCCACGATAGTTTCAATTACTTTAAATCTATTATTTAATTTATGAATTATATATCAAAAAAATCATTTGCATATACGCAACAGTTTTTATTATATTTTATACTAAAACTTATATAAAATATGTTTTCCACTTAATTATTTTGTAGTTAAGGTATAAAGTCCGGATTCTTCCTTAAAATTACAAAACCTTCCATGATCGGTGTTAAAGGTATATACTCTTCAGTTGCAAGTTCTGCTCGTTCACCATAAGCCAGTAAAACGGGAGTTGTATGTGTTTGAAAACCAGTAATAGTTTTCGGTTTTCCCGCTTGTCCTACGACATCCACAGCAAGACCAACCCTAACTGGTACAGCTAGAGGATTTAATTTTTCATCAAATGTTACTAACATTCTTGGTTGCATTGCAACTGCTAAGGTGTACAGTAGGTAATGGGATCGACCTAGAATGACTGAAAACAAAAATTGTATCTATTTAATATATTTTACATAATCAATACACAAAAAAGATTGAATACTTACTGTTTTTTACATCAAGAAAACCAATTAGTGTAGCTAAAAGACCAGCAAGTGCTACAGGACTTAATACTTGTCTATCACTATGATATGGAGATAATGTCAATGTTCCTTTACCTAGATGTGTCAAACCTTGTGCAATACGAACCATAAACAAATTGTTCGGATCTTTTGCATGGAATTGAGCAAGTTGTCTCAACATTGCGGCCAGTCTTGCATTGTTTGTTCCAGCTCCAACTAAACCCATTGCAAAGATCGCATTATGCGCTACTTCTGGATCACTGTCATGAGAGAATTTGGATAATGTGTCAAGTATATTTAGTTTCGGATTGGAAACTGATATAAGTCCAAGTGCGAGAGGAACGGATCGCCGAATAACAGGCTCGCAATAACGTAACAAATGACCAAATGTTCTGTATGCCATCTCAGCACCAATTTCTTCTCCCATTGCTATCAAAGCAATACCAAGTACAGCAATTGCCTGCCTTGAGCTGAGATCTTTTGCTTTATCCTCTTTCTTTTCTTCTTTCTTATCTTTATCTTTTCGGTCGCTCTTGTCCTCTTTCTCGTTAGACGGTTCATAATGTTCAGAGCAAATGTGCAATAGATGTTGAATCTTCAAAACGTTTCCAGTACCAGCGTACGCACACACTTCTACTAAAGTTGTAGACATTGATTTGAAAGGTTCAGGTACTATTTCCAGAGCCGCTATTATAGCTTCTGCCGCTTCTTGTTTTCCTAAGAAACATAATCCAAGACCTAAAGGTAGAAATCGTGCGTACGTATCTTTAAGATCTGATTCCGACTTCTCTATGAGAGCGTGCATTATCGTTGTTGTAACGTAAGCATTACACGAGCCAACTGCAACCATTCCTAGTGCAAGACCTGCTACGCCTATGACTTCCCAACTGGATTTAGGATCGCTAAGCACAGGAATCAGCAGACCATAGACTGCTTCTCGATTCGAACCTGCATATGCTAAACCAAGACCAACAATCGCACCAATACGCATTGTGTTACTACTATGTAATACATAATCGGACAGAAGAGCTAATGCAGGATCGCATTCGATCCTTACACGACAATTGACGAGACCACAAGCTAATAGAGCGCCGGATTTGATATAATCTTCAGAAGAATAAAGATACTTGTCAATTGGTGTTAAACCACCGTCAACGTCCCATAACAGTACGAGACCAAGAGATGCTGTTGCACTAAGCATTCCATGTTCTTTATTCTTGTACAACCATTTATTTCCATCTTCCACCAATAATTTGTCTTGACCAAACGCTGCATTCACGAAACCATTAACGAAACTTGCAGCAAGATTTTGCCTTGCTGAATCTACTTGGCCACCACCAAATGGGGATCTAGAGTTTTCTAAATGTGATTTGTACACATCTTCTGGTGTTTTTGGCTCCATTATATCCAGTTCACGTGCAAGATTAAGGAAATGATAATTTAGTAAAGAATTAGACATAATTTCTACCAAATCATCATATTCTGGGGTAGATTCTGGAAGTTCCAAGAAAATTTGTTGTCTACCCAACATAAATGCTAATTGTTTTTGCACTGAACTAAAACAGAAAGGTTTACATTGATTTATGCTTTGTTAGATAAAATAATTTCATTAGTAGTTTAACTTACAGATCAGTACAATTTGTAAATATATCTTCAATAAGAGGTAAATTATTCAGTTGCATTGCTAGTCTAACAGCCTGAGGATACTGACCAAACTTTCTGTATAATCTGGCAGCAACAAGAAGTAAAGCGCTATTTTCCGGATCTGCTACATATGGTATACAGCTTGTTAAATATAAACAAACTCTTTGATATGCACTTTCATCCACATATTGCTTCAATAAGTCTAATCTTTCAATCTCCATCAATAGATCACAGGCTTCAGTTTCTGCGTTATGAGCCATGTTATAAGGTACAATCTCATGTACTAAAGCTATTAGCTTTTTGCTAGTAGCTTCTGCATCATCTGTTAATTCATCCCATTCACCAGCTAATTCTCCTGATAAATGTCTAACATACTCATGACCCCATTCTCCAATGGCTAAAGCAGATCCAGTAAGCCTATATTTAAGACATTCTCTACCTTCTCCCATGGTCATAGCAAGGACAGAAATGACGTCAGAACATAATTCCTTGGATTTTACATCTGTTATTTTTTCATAAATAGATTTCATAGTATCATAATGAGGCCTCATGAATTTAAGAGGTTTTGGAACACTGGTCATTGATGTAGTAGAAGCACGAATATGGTTACGCAAAGATTCTAAAGCTGGATAATGCAAACTGTTATTGGGATCTTGTAAACGTTCAACAAGATGAGTTAATTCCTCTTGTAATAATTTATCTTCTTCAGACTGAAAAGTCATTAAAGAAAATAAATATTACAATGAGTATTAAATTTATATTTCTTTTAATTCAGATAACTTATCTAAACCATTTATATTTATAATAAACACAAATATATTTTTTTATATTTTATATTTTTTATTGTTGAAAGTCATATTTTGAACTAACTATTATACTAAACAGAACTTACCAGCTCACTTTTATCCTCCTCCTTCCCACTTCTGACTTCTTTGTTCGTCTTTGTCTCTACTTTTACACTTCCAGGCATTTTGTATCAATTATTGCATAAAATGAATGCAAAATATAAAATACGATTCTTTCTTCGATCCTACTTGCACCTTAGGTTAGAATAAATGTAGAACCTATTTGCGAGTCACCACTGTTTATCATGAGTTAAACATGTAGTAGAGTTGCAGCACTGATTTCTATATTTCCAACTAAGGTTTATCATTCCTTCACTAGGTGGATGTTCAACTTCCACGATTGGCGTCACAAATATTTAAAACATGTAACAATCTACATTAGTTTATTCATGGTTATATCTCGTGTAACGCTTCGCTTCGTAATTACCTACAGCCGAAGTGATCTGGTTATGGAAGATTGAAGAATTAGGTTGCCCAATGATGTTTTACAGTTAAACGACTTTTAATTTGTAATCTTATGGAAATATAATCGTGTTGGAGTAAATTACGATTGATAAACACAATATATTTAATTTTTCAAAAATGAGTCGTAGGAGAGTTCACGAAGAAGAAGATGGATATGGTAAAATTTTATTTTTCTCCTGCTACCATTAAAATTTCTAAAATTTTAAATTATAATTATTTAAAAGATTATTTTTTTCTACTTCTAAAGAAGTATATCATTTTTATATGAATTTTTAGAACGAGCGTATAAAAAACGTAGGAGAGTATCAGAGAATCAAGAGATTGAGGACAGACTTGAATCTCTTATTTTGAGAGTAGGAGAAAAATCTACATCATCTCTAGAAAGCAACCTTGAAGGTTTAGCTTCTGTGTTAGAAGCTGATCTTGGGTTATTTCGTAGCAAAATACTTAGGATTTTAACTGAATGTGCTATTAGAATGCCAGAGAAATGTACAATTTATACTACACTTGTTGGGTTGTTGAATGCAAAGAACTTTAATTTTGGTGGTGAATTTGTTGATTATATGGTAAAGAATTTTAAAGATGCACTAAAAGCCTATAAATGGGATATAGCTAGATATTCATTAAGATTTTTAGCTGATTTAGTAAATTGTCATGTTTTATCTTGTGGATCCTTAATGCAGTTGTTTGACAATATGTTAGACACTGCTAATGAAGATGGTGTACCTCAAGTAAGACGTGATTGGTATGTAAAAATAGTTTTTTATACGATTTTATAAATGAATATAACAAAGTACATTTATCTATTATCATTTGTTACAGGTATGTCTATGCTGTATTATCAACATTACCATGGGTAGGAAGAGAATTATATGAAAAAAAAGAACAAGAGTTAGATCATTTGATGGTCACAATAGAGATATTTTTAAATAAAAGAAGTAAAAAGCACCAACCAGCATTAAGAGTTTGGTCAAGTGATACACCTCATCCTCAAGAAGAATACTTGGACTGTTTATGGGCTCAAGTGAGGAAACTTAGACAAGACAATTGGGCAGAAAAACATATTCCTAGACCATATCTAGCATTTGATTCAATATTATGTGAAGCATTACAACATAATTTACCTACTATAATGCCACCACCACATCACGAATCTTATTCTTATCCATTACCTACAGTAGTTTTCCGCATGTTTGATTATACTGACTGTCCAGCTGAAGGACCATTGTTACCAGGAAGTCATGCAATAGAACGTTTTCTTATAGAAGAGCATCTAAGACAAATTATCAATAACTATTTTTTTGAAAGGAAAGATTGGTATGTATTCTTTTTTTGTGCTTACTGCTCTTGTACTATTTCAATCTTATAATTAAATTATTCATGTGTAATAAACCACAGTGCAGCACAACTATTGAACTTTCCATATAAAGCAAAAATACCATTGGATTATTGTATTGTTGAAGTAATATTTGGAGAACTATTTAGGTTACCAGCACCAAAGCATTTAGAAATATGCTATGGATCAATTTTAATTGAGCTTTGTAAATTACAGCCATCAACAATGCCACAAGTAAGATAATAATGAAATATTATAACATATACTAAAATAGTATATAAATACAAATGTATCTATATGTTGATTTCATATTTGATGTAGGTTTTGGCTCAAGCGACAGAAATTTTATTCCGTCGTATAGACAGTATGGCCGCTACTGCTTTTGATCGATTTGTCTGGTGGTTTGCGTATCATTTAAGCAATTTTCAGTTTCGTTGGTCTTGGGAGGATTGGGATTCTTGTTTACAACGCGATCCAGAACATCCACGACCAAAATTCATTCGAGAAGTACTTCTAAAAGCCTTACGGTATATGTGCTAACTTAATTAACGAAATATTTTGATAATAATTAAGTTCACAAAAATTATATTTTATATGTTTAATTTGTTTAGATTATCGTATTACCAAAGAATACGAGATATGATGCCAGAATCATACGCTGATCTAATTCCACCGCCTCCAGAACCTATTTATAAGTATACTTCCGAGGGTGCCAGTAAATATATTTTTTTATGATATTATTTACAAATAGTGGATAAAATCTATTAAAAGGAAATTGTTATAGGTTCACTTCCGGGTACCGCAGCAGCTCATGAATTAGTTGTATCCATTAGACGTAAGTGTACACCAGAAGAAGTACTCAATGTATTAAATACGTTACCAGGTCCTAGGGAAAATGAAGAGACAAATAATTTCAATCCTTTGAAAATCGATGTTTTTGTACAAACATTATTGAATTTAGGTTCCAAAAGTTTTAGTCATAGTTTCGCGGCAATAGGAAAATTTCATGATGTTTTTCAAGTAAGATTTTAAACAAATATTGTTATTCTAACAGAATTAATTGCAATTTAGTAAATTTGTATTTTCGTACATTTGTAAATTTAGTAAATTTATAATTTCAGGTCCTTGCTGAAACTGAAGAAGCTCAAATATGCATTCTGAGAAATATGTATGCATTATGGAAGAATCATTATCAAATGATGGTAGTTTTAACAGACAAATTCTTAAAGACTGGAATTATCGAATGTAGTGCCATCGCTAATTGGATATTTTCCAAAGAGATGGTGTCAGAATTTACTAAGTACATAGAACTTTTAAAACAAGAAAATTTTAGAACTATATCATTTAAAAATTTCTATTAACGATATATTTTGTTTACAGATTATATATTTGGGAAATTCTTCATTTAATTATTCGGAAGAAAAATAAACATGTATCAAAGTTAAGTACGGAATTGGCGGAAGTTCGTGAGAAGTTGAGAAGAGCAGAAAGCAGATCAGGCTCATCATCAGAAGATGAAGACTCCAACAAAGATAGAAATAGGGAAAAGCCATCAGAAGATGTAGTGGAAAGAATGGAGGAGAAATTGGAAACAGCTCAAGCAGACCAAAAAAATTTGTTCCTTATTATTTTTCAGGTCAGTCATTTAGGTTACTAATACTGTTATAAAAACAAATAAAAATAGTAAATTAATTATTCATATCTTTACAGCGTTTCATAATGATTCTGTCAGAACATTTAGGACGTTGTGATACTGATGGTATAGATTATAATACTCACTGGTATAGATGGACTATAGGCAGATTACAACAAGTGTTTTTAACTGTAAGTTTTCTATAAAGTAATAAAAATAAAATTATTTTTTTCATGAATATGATATGTTTTGATTCATAATTGATTTATTCTGTTTACAGCACCATAAACAAGTTCAAAAATATTCATCAACCTTAGAGACTTTACTTTTTACTCCAGATCTGGATCCTCATATTTTAGATGTTTTTCACCAGTTCGTTTCTTTACGAGCATGAACTTGATTTTTTATGGCAACTATTTTGTTATGTAAAATGTACTTTTTGTTCTCAAAAAATTTGCATATTTTTGGATACTTAACATATTGAACAGATAGTTATAATTTTTCTAAATGTAACTACGAGTTACAATTGAAAAGGAAGAATTTAAAATCGCAATATATTTTGAGATATAACGTAAAAGTTATTTAAGTTCGAGGACAGTATGATATCGTATAACATGTGACATAACATTATGTGTAAATGTTAAAAGTTTTATATTACAATTTATTACGCGTTGATGTAAATATATTTATCCACTTTTAAGTATATTTGTTTTCAACAAAACGTCACCGTATAAAAGATAAAAGTCATACATAACAGTATGTAATGTAAATAAAAATTTGAAGAACAAAATTGTATTACTACTTTTTATTAAATATCTAATTAAGATATGTTTCATTTAAATTCATATAGTTGATAACAATACAGTGAAGTAGCTCATTGCAGTTTGAATAATCTAAAAATATAAATGATAATAAAATTATATACGGTATTAAAATTATTTATAATAAATTATGATAAAAAGTTTTTACTGCAAGAAATGTCTCCATTGTCATAACTGTCAGTTTGAAAGCTGTTATTTTACTAGATATCAAAGTTCTTGCGAGTAGAAATTTGTATAAATTATGGCATTTTTTAGGCAATATATACCACATTACCTCACATCTGAATAAATGAATTGCCAATTAGTATATAAAGATTAAAGAAATAAAAAATATAAATATATAAAATTCTCACGCTGCAACATGTACTTCTTCACTATGGTTTAATAGTCTTTGTCCAGGTAAACAAAGGAAGAATATATGAACAGCTTGTGCGAACGTAAACGATCCAAATCTCATCATTTCGCCTACATTACCTATTTTTATCACAGTCTAAGGGTAAAGAAATATTTATGTTATTGCATCTATAAAATATTTTTAATTTTAGTTGTACAAATACTTACTTCAACTCCTGTAATGCTAAAACAAAGAACATTGAAGAACAACTGAGCAAGTATGGATTTAGAGAACAATGATTCGAGAAGATTTGAGTACCTATGAAAAATAAAATATATTAATCTTTATCACAAAAAGAAAATAAACGATATAATTATATACTAAAAATACGAACTTTATTGCATTTTGATGTTCTTTTATGCATATGAATAATTTTTTGTAAACTTTCTTCTGTTCTGACGGTAATAATTCGATATTTTTGTAGTTTTCGAGCAAGCGATGATCCTTCACATTTATCAGTTTATTTGTATCCAAAATATGCATGGTTCTTAATTCATAGCTGGAAGAAAATTATTTTGCAAGCAGAAATCATCAAATCATTAGAAACGTAGGATTTACCTCACAATTGCAAACAAAGCATAGGCATGTTGAGCATATAGCATGTATGTGGTATCACAAGAACTAATTAAATTGGCAACCACAGCTGTTCCCACATATGAGTGTATGGATATATAATAAAAATACTTTTGTTTATCTACACCATAATCAAGTTCGTATAAAAAGCTTTTCTTTTGAGAATGATTTGAAGGTATAATGAAATTAGTTACTAGTGGAATCGTTGGTAATATTAAATAAACCAATAATGTTGTATAAACATATGCTAAAATAGAAATAGGCACTTGATCCTTAAAAACTTACGAAATTGAAAACTTTTTACTTTCAAACTTAATGTACTTACAGGCATAGTAAAATATAATTTTTCTTCCTTGCATGTCATAATATCGAAGAATCATATTTTCTGGACGATTCATATAATAGTTATGGTCATTTTTAATGAATAAAAGCACATCCTTAATCTGCAATAAGAAGAGCAAAAAGAGGATTGTTCGATAAAAAATAAAACGAGAAAGATTCGTTCTGGGAAATCATAAAAATTCCTTTGTAAATGTATTTTCGAGAGTTCCTTCATGCTTTCATTACCGCGTGTAAATTTTAATTACAACAAGAAACAACTAGCTTTCATCTTGAGAAAATAATTTCCTACTAACGACCAGCATAGAATCAAAGTTAAATGATTACGTTACGAGTATTTATGGTTTGACCGAAACAGGAATAAATACCTTTTTTGTATTAAAAATTCCGTTGATATACATCGACAAACTAAGAAAAATTGATACAATGGGTGGCATGCACCCGATAACTACATCATAGTCATCTCCCCAAGCATTGTATAATCCTCTAAGCTAAAATAAAATATAAGATTAGAAAATTACAAGAATGAATAAATAAAATAAATTAGGAAAAAAAAAGTTTAGTTCCATGCCAAATTATTCGTTTCCTAAATCGACCTTAAAGAGATTAAAAATTATAGTACAGTAATTTTTAAGCAAGTAATATCTTTGCAATCAAGATTTTAGAGTCTGTTGTCTTTCTTTTTTTTATTAATACAAAACAGAATGTGCAATAACGATTTGTGTTTGAATTCAATATCATCGGTTGATAACCGATTAAGAAACTACTGTATTTCGAGAAGAATATTTGGAGTAAAAGATCTTATATGCTAGTAACTTGTACGCCACACTCTCAGCTTTAGTCGATTCTACATCGAGAGTACCGAAGACATCCTCTGTCCAATTATCTTATTTTAAAATGAAAATTGTTCTCGCATAGATAATTTTTCACTCGTCTATAGACACAGGTTTTAGTAATTCGTCTAATAGCAATCGATCGTTTCATTTATTAAGCAAAATGTTCTTTGTAGAGCGCGCAAGAATGGAAGGGAAAGAGTAATCTCCTCGAATTAACTGTCATTTCACGAAAATATCTAACATTAAATGTACAGAAAAGATCGATAAAGCCTTTGAGAGGACATAAAAATCTCGGTTTCGTATTTAATGGTATATAGAATAATGGTCCGTATTGTTTGTTTAAATAATTAACTTTCTCGTTAATGATTCAACGAACAAATCTTCATCGATTCTCCTCGTGCGCTTTCTATCGATTTCATCTTCACCTCTTTGTTACGATTATAAGTTGAAGCGATGAAAGAAGCGCGACGATAGTCGACATGGATTTCTTCGAACAACCTGCTTACTTATTAAATAAACGTCTTTTGTCCATCATCGGAATATGGCCATTTCAAGGTGCTTTAACAAAGCTGTTGAAGCAAGCGGTCACTTTGTTTTTCTGCTTTACCCTTTTGATAGCCGAGGTAACTCTAAAAAATATTTTCCGAATTATGGATAAATGAAATTATTATTTGAAAAGATATTAAACGGTAATATTGTGCAATAATATGTTATGTATAATAGCACTGCAATTATTTGAGGTATAACATATTCCATGCCAAATTATTATACGTCGAACTTTATCAAATTTACAAAATATAACATTTCTTCTCATTACAATTTTATTTTGTTTGTTAATCAATATTTTTTTACCAACTTCCTGTTGAATCGTTGTCCCAAGTATATGTGTAAGCAACGATTCCAATGTTTCTTTGAAAATGTCTAGTGACTTCGAAAGTGAAAATAAATATATTCTTTTAATCGTTATCATCAAACATTATTCGATATATTTCGATCGTGGTTCTTTCAAAAGACGAGCCTTTAAATTGGATAGGTCGTCTTTAGTAATATGAAAAAATAACAGCTTGAAGAATAAAGTATTAGCTACAAAAAACAATCATTACGTTTTGAAGTGACGGATATAGAATAGTGAAATACGATATAGCGGTTTATATGACCTAAAAAGGGAGGAGAAATTGTTGCAATCTTCGACGTATAATTAATGAAGAAGTTACGTACCGAGACGAACGTTTGCATGTCCAGCGGTACTCTTTTCAAATGCGATTAATTGGTAAGTTTTCAGATGATCCAGAATTGAGAACTTGTATAGAATGTGAGATTTTACGTAAAACATGCACCATATACATTCGAACATTTATTTTCTCGCTAAAATTTAATATTTGTGCGAGAACAATCTGAAACAAATATACAAAGAATTTTATTTCATGGTTTATGATTATTATTATACGTTCAAATTTTTATTTATCGAATGTTTATTAATATTTATTTATCCCAGAGATTTGCATACTAAGCCAAGCGGATTTTCCTTTATCCAGAAATATTATTCGTTAATTACTATTTTTAATTAAATTATTAATTACTGTTACAAGTAATTAATTTCTATTATATCAACTTCAAGAAAGAAATTGTTACCAACATGTCGTTTCCGATATTTGATTACGATACGGCCAAATGGTTAATAAGGTCTTGCATGTCTTCTTATTCCATTTTCAATGAAATCTTAGCTTTAGCTATAATTTAATGCTAGTCCTTTATTTAGTTCCGAAGGTTCAATTAACTGGTGTTAATGTTCTAGAATCAAATAAAAATTCTGCATATAAAGTATAATATAAAAAATAATCTTTATAATTTTTTTTTTTTCATATAACCTCGTTAACAGATAAATAATTTAAACTATTATTCCAGATGCTTTACTTTTAGATTATGCAGAGAATGTTGAACGCAACATTTAACAATACTATACTAATAGTAAACACTTTACCATAAAGGTGATTATATTTAAAATATGTACACATAAATATATGTAAATATAAATATAATGGGATCGTAAATTTTCAGATACATCTTATCTATTAGTTTGCAAATTTAGTTCGAGTAATCTAAAGAGTAATCATCCTTCAGTAAAAATGCAATGTTGTTTCGTATTATCGGACAATATCAAGGTTTTATCTTCTCTATATATTTACTTAATGTAATGTTAGATCATGATAAAAGAATTGATTTCTTTGTCTATGCACGACTTTATCAGTTTATATCGGCTTCATCTTTGTACGACTTCAGTAAACATATGTTCTTAATATAAGTATCGTGACCTTCCAGAGGTGCATTTAAACATTTTAAACAAGCCCTGAAATGTGTTTTAGTTTTGTTTACTGTCACCGTTCTATAAACAGAGATAAGTATACTTACAATTTAAAGTGGAATAAATGCTTTTGAAATTCATATTTATGAACATCGATATTTTCAAACGACGATATTAATGATTTGTAAACAATTTAGTTTACAAATATCAATGATCTAAACATTATTATTTATATTTATAAATAGCGTAGTGAATATATAGTTAACAATTCAGTAATCGATAATTGTCCGAAATATTAGAAACATGTAATTGCGATAAAATCGATAAGTAATCGATGTAATTGATTCTTCAATAATATTAATGAAATTGTTAGGAACGATATCGTAACATGCATACGGAAATAAAATCATGAAAAACCAGAAAAAGCAATAAGCATAAAAATAAATAAACACGCGTGGCTACATATATATAAATGTGATAAAGAATCAATGATTCTTGATTCATTTGAAATTGGCGCTGCATTAGTTTTATCGTATAGACGTTAGGTTGTGCTAAGAAACAAGGAACTTTTTTTTCTTACATTGGTGCCTATGACGGCTTCTACTCATATATCCTACGGTCGTGATTGTTCGTTGGGTATAGTTTATGCGAGGTACTTATAAATAATTAGTGCGTCTAGCGATTATCGAGGAAAAAAATATCGGTGTCTCATTTATCGTGAAATATTATTGATACTATTTTTCCTGATTAGGGTGATTTCTTCCCGTTAATATTGGTTGTGATCCCCGTGTGTGCTGTAATCATGAATAAGAGGATCATCAGCGCGACACTATTGGAATATCATGAACATAGTAACAGTGTAATTTAGAAATGGAAAATTAAATTAAGGCATAACAGTGGACAAATGATTTTTATACTTCGATAGTTTTTGTGCAAACGATCGGTTGACTGTTGTTGCGTGTTTCGAACGTGCAGCGATACCGTTTCTGAACGCAGAGCTCAGCATGGTGATACGGTAAATAGACCATCGTTTCTGGATGCCTAGGTTAATTAACGATGTTTGTACATTGCGATTCTCTCACGACCGATCATGCTCGGTCAACATTTCCCTTTTTTTTTTCTTTTTTTTTTTTTTTTCAAATTGGCCGACTTAACGAAGATTTTTACTTCGCTGTTCGATGAAATAAATATTTATTTTACTATTACTTTTGTAATATATAAGGTACCATTTAAATAATATTCTTTCAAAGAATAAATTTTGTCGACAGAATTCAATGTTTGTTCTTAACATTTTGGCATAAGTTACAATGTTAAATACGATGTAAAATTGAATCGAAATTTTCTTTGTTTATTGTCAATTTATGTGCCGTGGTGACCGTATATAAAACATTTATATCGTGGAAAGAAACGAATAAACGAATTGAGATATATTCTTCGTCTAATGAACATATTTTATTTGGAGTACAATTGAATACAATAAATATTTTTGTTTTAAAAAAGCGTCTTATTATTTTCTCCAAAAAATACACAAGTGTGTGTGATAAAAAAAATAGATGTTATTAAGGATTCTTTATTATTTACATAATAGTTGTAACACTATTTGTTATTTATATAAAGTCAAGTTAGAAATACCTAAAATAAGGTTATAGATGTAAATATATTATTGAATGTTTGTATATATTTATGGTACATAGAGTGACATAAAATAAAATAAAATAAAATTAGAAGTATTTAGATTTAAGGTTTAATGACATGGAAACAATGCAATTAAGTACAATTTAAAAGAAAAATTGTTTTACTTATTTAAATGAAGAGCATGTATCATTTAAATAAATAGTATTTGAATATACAATTTGCATGCATCAGTTTTAAGTTATAGTAATTTTCAATGTAACATGTGTACATTGTACATGTTGATACAATTGATGGGTGCAAGATTTTGATAAAAATGAATAAATAGATAAGATAAAAGAATCAAATGTTTGACCAGTGCAATGAGATGAAATCAAAAATAGCTATATTAGTCAATCTCATATTGGTCTCCTTAGAAAATATGATGTACTTCTTATTTCTTGCTTGTAATATCTGCTACTCCAATTTAAATAAATATGTATAATAAGTAAATTTTATTGTAAGGATATATTTTTTATAAACAAAACTATTCTATGAAATATTTTGGCCAAACCCCATAACATTATGTATAGGAACAGACAGTTTTCCCTACAAAGCAATATTAACATACTATGTTATAGTTATATGTAATCAGTAAAATAATTAATTGATTTTAGCATAATATAATATACCAAGATAATAAATATTTTCTTATTTATTCGCTATTAATGAATCATTTACTCTACTCTTATTTAAAGAAATAAATAGATTGATTAAAACTAGAAGAATGCTAAAATATATAACAATATAGCAATTATTATTACATTGAATATTTCTTATTGCAGATTATAATTACCAATTCACAGCATCCCATGTTGCACTTGCTCATGTTTGCTCAACTTCGCAAAGATACTTAAGACTGTCTGTCCTTATGAGTATCTTTTGAAGTACAGTGGAAGTAGTAATCTGTTAATTTTACTCAAAGGAGGATGCCAGTAACTAAACGTATTCCATGCCCTTCGCGGTAAGTAAGTGGTTTACGTATTACATACTGTAGGACGAGAAACAAAGAGATCTACAAATAGGTGATTTAATACTCTGTCTTTACATTAATTTTCAAACCCTTCTTTTTGTGATTCTATTCGTGCAATCCTTCTTAGGAAGGTTTGTTCTTTAAACATGAAATATTTTTCTATTTAAAATATATATAGTAATCTTTTAAAATGATTTATGAAATAGTTAGTTATTTCTATCATTTTAAAAATAATCAGTATATTTTCTGAATTATAGTAATTATGTTACTGACATCCACCTTTAAGCTATAAACCTAGAATGTTTAAATATATAGAGCAGTTTATTTAGTTCTTTATCCTTATATGCAGTGACTGTTTTCTAATTTAAGAATGTAATTAAATAGAAACAAAACTAGATACTTCCACCATATGAAACTGTTTATAACAATGCCTATATTCAGAGTATTATTATTGTCAAATGGGTTTAATAGGTTTAAGAATATGAACAGTGATTCAACATGTAAGGAACATAAATATTGTGTCACATTTTACAAATGTGGTAAGAAAAAAATAAAAGACAAAGGTGGCAGAAATAATAATCATTCGTTCCTTTTTAAAAAATATAATTATATTTTATAACAAAATCATGCAAATCTGTGAATGAATTATGATAAAAATATTATCAATTACTATAATTTATTATTAATTATTAAATTATATTCTTTCAGATCTGACGGTGGTAGCAGTGAAAGTCCATTACTTGTGGAAGAAGGAGAAACAGTTGGTGCACCTCACAGTCCACGCAGCAAACATAATCACAATCATTCACATGCTAATCCTCATAGGTCCCACAGTTATCGTCATGAAAAACCAAAACATCTCATAAAATATGGAGAATTAGTTATTCTTGGGTAAGAGACAAATTTTTTCTGTTATATTTCAATGAATATATAAATATATAGAAATATAAGTTACATAAATATTTTCTAGTTACAATGGATTCCTTCCACCAGGAGATAGAGGAAGAAGAAGGAGTAAGTTCGTTTTGTTTAAGAGACCTGTACCAAATGGCGTGAAACGCAGTAAACATTACATCGTTAAGACACCTCATAGTTCACAAGCAATTCTTAATACAAAACAACATTCAATTTCTTATACTCTTTCTCGAACACAAGCTGTTATTGTGGAGTATACTGAAGATGAAGGAACTGATATGTTTCAGGTAAATTTGATATTAGTATTTTTAAATGTATTATTTCCATAGTATTTATATTGATACATTTTTAAATAATACAGGTTGGACGTTCTTCTGAATCTCCTATTGACTTTGTCGTTATGGACACTTGTGCAGGAGGCAGTGACGGTACCAACGAGGGACGTGCTGCTCAAAGTACAATTAGCAGGTTTGCCTGTCGAATTCTAGCCGATCGATCGGACCCTAGAATCGCGAGAATATATGCTGCAGGTTTTGATAGTTCAAGAAATATCTTCTTAGGGGTAATATTCTTTATATAATATGTAAAAAAAAAATGAAAAGAAATGTGAGAAAAAGAAAAGAAAAAAATTAATTGCTATAGGAAAAAGCAACAAAATGGCAAGAAAATCGTGAGATCGATGGCCTTACGACAAACGGTGTTTTAATAATGCATCCACGAGGTCAATTTTGTGGCGGTGAAGCACAGTGTGGTTTTTGGAGAGAAGTCAGTGTAGGCGGTGGAGTTTTTTCGTTAAGAGAAAGTAGAAGTGCCCAACAAAAAGGAAACGTTGTAGAAGATGAGAATAATATTTTGCAAGATGGAACTCTGATTGACCTGTGTGGTGCAACGTTACTTTGGAGATCAGCTGAAGGTCTAGCAAAGTCGCCAGTAAGTATAAAAAAATCTATAATATTTAAGTTCGTATAAAAATTAGAAGTCGAAAATACTGTGTATTTTGTATAGACAAAGCATGATCTGGAAGAATTGGTTGATGCTATAAACGCCGGAAGACCACAGTGCCCAGTCGGTTTAAATACGTTAGTTATACCGCGTAAAGCAGCTACAGACTCAACACAACAACAACCATATGTCTATTTGAAATGTGGTCATGTACAAGGTCTCCATGATTGGGGGCAAGAAAAAGATAAAGCCACAAAAAGATGTCCAATGTGTCTCATAGCCGGTTCAGTAGTGAAACTTTCAATGGGAATAGAACCTGCATTTTATGTTGATTGTGGCCCCCCTACTTATGCATTTAGGCCTTGTGGACATATGGCTACGGAAAAAACTGTGAAGTTAGCAATACATATATTATAATACTTATATATTTTTATATGTTTAGCAAAATATATATAATATGAATACTTTTTATGTTACAGATATTGGGAAAAGGTTGCAATTCCCCATGGTACAAATGGTTATATTGCAATTTGTCCGTTTTGCGCAGTCCCTCTTGAAGGAACACCGGGATACGTAAAACTGATTTTCCAAGATAATGTAGATTGAGGTTCGTTTATTATAAGGTCGTGAGTATGTGTAGAAATCATTAACTTCTTATAAAATTCAAGGACTATTAAAATTAATAAAATGTAAATAATCTTAATACAAATATATAACAAAGTTCTGTCTTCTTCCCTCGAACATAAATTTAAGCAAAACTTTTGTATGTACAAATAGCTCTGCAATAATTATGTACATGATTCTTAAAATAAATATCCCTTCTTAAACAGTATTAATTACATATATTTGCTATATATTATTAAACGTTTTAACGTAAATTTTTTAATATTCAAAAACCACTTTGATAACACGTTCTAATTTTTTATCTGTCATTTTATAAGAAAAGAAAAAATTGTTTTTCTGCTTTATAATTTATGAAATGTAAAGGTTATGAGAAAATGCATGGTTGCAATATTTGAATCAATGATTATTTCAACGTATATATTTTCGAACATATCTCCATTTTTTTATGATCATATAATAACCACATAAGATCATGTAATCATATTATAAATATGTAACATTTCCAAATATGGAGTTACGCGTGAACTATTCTTATGTACACGAAATATTAACTAGATTTAAAAGTATAATAAGTATATCAAGATCAAATAGAATAAGTATATTAGTATATTAATATATCTAATAAATTCAATCCTGTTTTTACACTGACAGGAGAATGCGCCTACTTTTACACAAAGATATTTCGAAATATTGGTGTTTCCAGTAAAGTGTGACGGACAATGTACAAATCTTAGTCTATATTCTCGAAGAAAAATCTCTATTGCAAAAATTGCGTTCAATGAACGCGTTTCTTCCTGTTTTTTGTTTTTTTTTTTGTATTTTTTTTGTCATTTTTTTTCTTTTTTTGTTTTTTTTTGTTTTTACATATAATGTGCAGAAATAAGCACGTGAGAATTCATACGAAGAAAAAATGATTGAGCATAATTAAAAATGATAATCAGTTTTATCTTTTTCGATCATTGGACCCACTACGACGAGAACGAGATCGACGGTTACGGCTACTACTGCGTGAACGTTTTGATCTGCAACAAATAAAACGATTGATTATCTTTAACTATCGCAATCTATGAAACGTTTAATGAATTTTCACATCAAGAATTTATTATGTATATCATTAAAATATATATTAATTTTTAACCGATTTTAACCAACCTTTTTCCACGACTGCGACTACGAGAACGTGACTTTCTCCTATCCCTATCTCTGCGTTCGCGATCTCGATCTCTTTCGCGATCGCGATCACGATCACGATCACGATCACGGTCGCGTTCGCGGTCGCGGTCACGATCACGGTCTCTATCGCGGTCACGATCTCGATCACGTTCACGTTCTCGATCACGATCGCGATCGCGATCTTTGTCTCTGTAACCCAATCCTCCGCGTCGACCATCGCGATCTCTGTCGCGATCATCTCTGTCTCTATCTCTGCGTCTATCCAACAACGACTCCCTTTTTTCTTTACGTCGTTCTTCCACAGTTTTTTGAAGCTCTGCCAATTTTTCGCGGATCTTGATGAAGCCTAAATGTAACTTTCCACCGAAATGATCAGCCAATCGTCGATCATTATCATGAATTCCAAGGTATGCGCTGCAAACTTCGCAGACTCTCAGTTTTTGTTGCTGATAACTGGACGCTGGCATACTATTCCGATATTCTTGTTCGGCCTCGTTCTTCTTTTTCCGTAACTCGTCGATCTCACCCATAAGCTTCATGGATTCCTCAACGAAACCTTCTTCACCAAGTTGTTCGGCTTTGGCCAATTTTTTGCCAATTTCTTCTGCGAGTACATGAACGTTATTCGCCTTTGCTGCTACTTCAGCACTAAGTTCTTCTTGCGTTTCAGCGAGACGTTGTTTTGCTTGTTCTGTACGGCGGTCACAATCGGCAATAAAATTTTGTAAATGTTCCATCGCCTTGAAATATAATAAAATATATGTTTAAATTATAAAACAAGCATCGAAATGAAAATGAAATTAAGTTAAGAATTTCGATTCAAGAAATACTAAGGAAAAGTGAAGGATACTTACATCGATATCGTAAAAGTGGTCCTTCTTCTTTTGCGCAGCCTCATAGTCAGCCCGTAGGGCCAAGTCGTGAATCTGGGGGCATTCTCCCAGGTCCATGCGCTGCGATTTACAAATCATTCGATATTAGCTTATTATTACATCTAATCCCAAGAAGCCTCATTGGGTTTATTTAATATATATATACATATAATCCCTCCCGACTTGTTTTATGAAAGATTATACGACAAGAACAAGGTTTTTCAACTGGCTGCTTCATAAATATAAAACTAAACTGGTTAAATCGATAATCAACTAAATAATTTAGAACGCAATAACGACAGAAGTTAAGAACCCTAATTGTACTTGAAAAAGATACGATCTAAATATGCTTTATTATCTTTTTTCATTTCAGTACAAGAACTTACAAACGGTAGCACTTTCGGTATAAACACACGCGCTTGCAATGTAATTATATATACGTGTGTATATATTTCTATTAAATAAATAAATATATTACTGCATATTTATTATTTATTCGTATATATATACATATCACGTATATACGCTTACACTTGACCGTCATTATTACTATCATTACTTATTTTTTTGATTCACAGGACAAAGTAAAAATGCAATTCAATTTACAGATAAATATTTTGTTATGTTCACTTACAGAGTGGCAACACCTCTCCGCCTGACACGACAATGCGATGGCAATGAAGCTACAATCAGCACACACCTTAAGTTCATATGTTCAATGGTCTATGAAACAACTTACAACCTAATAGGTTTATTAAACTATTTACGGTAGAACACGAAATTGCCATATGTGAATCAATTCTAGACGATTTAGAAAACGAATTCAATACGTACATCCAATGCTGAAGAAAATTTTTCTAACAAAACTGGCGCGCTGTATAGTTCCCCCTAAATAAATGTCACTCTCCCTTTCGCTCACTGTTCATGTCACTTTTCACTTTTTTTTTTTCTCTCTGATGGATAACTTAAATGTCTTGCAAATTGCCAAAATAAACGCTTAATCATTGACGGTTAATGCACAATTTCCCTTTTGATTTTAATTTTTCTTTTCTTTTTCTTTTTCTTTTCTTTTCTTTTCTTTTTTCTTAATTTCAAATAAAACGGAGATTTAAAGTTAGCCGTGTATGTTATCAACTGAAAGAAAAGCTAGTGCGCGTTACAATAGTACGCATTTTAATTAGTTACGATAATAGTTTAACTCTATATAGATGTTCCTAATGGTACACACGTTTGAAATGAAAGAATGAAAAGAAGAAGTGGAATAGGTCAATATCTAATCTCGAACGGCATAAAACTAACATACTGTGAAATCTCGATCGAACATTTCTTTGAATCGATCGTTTACACGAAATTGCATATCTATATTTCCTTTTTTTACATATTGGAGAAAGGATATTATTATACAATGCTTTTCATAGATCGAAAAGTTAATCGTTATTAAATCTTTGAAACGAATTGGTACATGCGAAATAAATTTTCATGAAATGGCCAATCGAAGTTTCATTGTATATTAATTCATAGGAGAACAAATTTAAATTTGTCAAAAAAAAAACAAAACAAAAAAAAAACAAACAAACAAACAAACATTTAAAGTTCCGAGGGTCGAATTTAGAAAAAATTTTGTTTTCTTGGCAATTCGCATTTTTTTCCTTTCTTTCTTTTAACTTTTTTTTTTTATTACTTACAGATCACTGCTTCATTTCCTGTACCCATTTTATCTCCGAGGATGAATACGATTTTCACACATACTTTCAAAGTAAACTTCATTTCTACCTGCCGTAAACGGCATTATTAGTAAGAAGCGACAATAAGACATCGTCTCATGAATCAGCATGGCGCTACTCACCAACTTTACACAGGCCTTTCAGGGTCTCGGAATTAATATTCGACACTCAGCCTCGCCACCGTTGACCGGTAGAGGGGCTGAGGTAACCGCCCGCCTTTATATGTCATTAATCAAATTAATATACCTAGTACTTGAATTATGTTAAGAGATAATCAAATTGTAGAATTGTAATACGTACGTCCTCTTCGCTTTTCAGTACTTACAGTAACGCGCATGTGAGAGCGACAAGTACAACACGACATATGAGCGGACAATACTCGCAACAATATTGTACAATGGATCTGATTGGAATTGCTTTTTCCAGAGACTCTGGAAATAGAACTGTAGGTACATTGACATTAGTGAACTTGTATATTCGTCATTCTCGCGAGTATTTGCCAGAAGTATTTCGTTTTTTTCTTATATATTTCTTTCATAATTCGTTTTTCTTTTCAAATTAGTCTTTAAATACTTCGTTTTATTTATTTAATTTTTGACATCTCACGTAGCTGTATTCTATTTTACCGCCCTGAACGTAAAATATATAGAAGGGTGCTTGCTAACTGCGATACGAGATGCCCCCTATGCACCGAATGCTAAGTTGCAAGTCTCCTTTTAATGTCCCTCAATATGCTATAGTACTTTTAAACGGTGCATTTTCAATACAAAATAAATAAAATATATCTTTTCCTTCTTTCTTTTTAATCAAATCACCAAATAAAAAAATTACAAATAAGAACAAATAAAAAACTTCCTATTATATAACAATAAATACATATGTTCGCTTTGTATTTATGGCACGTATATTATACTTTAATAACAAGGAACTTTTAACCATAAAATATACGCTATTCGTGTTTATTGCTTTTATTGCAATCGAAAAATCAGATGGGAAAATTTTCTGATCCTATAAAGGATATGTTGTAGTAATATATGCCAGTTATTAAAAATATGTTTAACAACGCTTGAAGAAATGTGTAATATATTCGTGAGAAAAATTCAGTATTTAAATATCCTCTTTTTTTCTTTTTTCCCCAAGAAAATTCGTGCTAACATCTAGCACATGAAAAAATATTTATAATGTCGCTTTACTGCAAGTAGTTTGATACATACAGAATCGAACAAAAAAATAAAAGAAAAAAGAAAAATTGAACTTCCAATCTTTTTAACAAACACCCTTTGGACCAATTCGCACAAGATGACAAAGAAATGCGCGAAGCAGTAGTGACCGATATTATGCTGCCGTACGAAAAATTATATTTTTACCGTAATCATAGAATATTTGCTGATATATCAACCTTATGATTACATTTTTCATGATTTCCTATATATACGTCTACTCGTATAAAGCCATTAAAATAAATATTGTTTTAATTTTAATACATTTCTAGGTTTTATGAAGAAAAGAAATGAGATAGAAAAAATATTAATACATTTTTAATTTAAAATACTGAATTTGTGTTGCATTTTATTTTATATATATACGAAATTGACAAAATTAGTACAAAAAAAAGAGAGAGAGAAAGAGGGAGAGAAAAATAAATGACAATATAGAATAATTAAATATTTTAAATTAAAAGTTAAAAATTCTACATCTCACTTCTTCTTTTTTCAGATTGTAAACGAATATTCCTTATTTATCATGATTTGCTGCCCCGTATTGCACTTCAACGCCTATCTGGTGTGAATTGATCAGAATCAATTCTGTGAGTATATCACACAAATGTCCTATTGTTTGTATACTGCAAAACTAATTTGTGTTGTTCAACTATTTGGCATAATATGCAAAATCGATCAGACCAATTGGCACTGATAAAAAAAAGCACTATGCACAATGTATTTAAATTTTGTTTAGGGCATACAAAATTATGCAAAAACTATATAAATACATAAAAAGAGACTTGTCAGTATAT
>NIJG01000123.1:1803186-1838088 GCA_002201625.1 Euglossa dilemma
ATCTTAAATATTTTGTAACTCAGTTTCGATTCTTTTTTATACATTAAAATTTTTTGAAATAATTGGATCACTTTGATTTTAATATCTGCGAAATATTTATTTTATCATAACTAATCGAAATTTTTTTATTCATTCCGAATACAAGAACGTTGTACTTAGTTTATTTATCTTTAGTCAATACATTTAAAAAGTATCAAAATTTTGATTCAAATACTAGAAATCTTTCTTTTGTTATTTAATAATTTAACAATACATAAATTAACATTAACATGTTATTGATTAAAGTTGAAATTTTTATATTTATAAAAAGATATTTAAATAATTTTACAGTTTTGGTTGCAATCTTCTATAATTTGACGAAAATACGTACTTGTACGTAAATTCAAAAATTACTCTTTCTTCTGGTCGAAAAAATGATCTTTTACGCAGTTTGTATAATCCTTATTATGCTTTGTTTGCTTTAGACTGTTAAAGGAAACGAAAAGAGAAGTAAGAAGAGATTAAGTATATACTTTAGTTAAGAAATTAAACGATATTAGGGTACCCAGAAGGAAAATGCTCAGCTTTGTACAGTGCATACATATAAACGTATAAATTCGTGTATGTATACACACTCGTGATATATACAATTTGCCTATGTCTTTTTATGTATAATGTCTATATGTATAAAAGCATCATGTTTTACTTATATGACAGTCGCAAGAAAAGCTGCTTACACACACTCGTGCATTGTACTTGAACAAAACTTTGATTATTTTATATTTAGTGCATTGACAATTTATCCTGTAATTATTCTCAGGTGAAAAATGCCATAAAGTTCGATATGTACGGTGTGAATCGATTTCCTTGATTGATCAGGAAATCACCAAATAGAATAGAATCAAACTAAACGTTGATATGTGTTATACTGATACATCGTAGCCTTTATAAATTCCATCTATTGATACATCGAGGAGGTATTGTATACTAAACGATCATTTGAGGAGTAAAGAAGAAACTAAATTCAAAAGGGAACGGACATCATTCGATTTCATACTTAATTTGTACTGATACATTTCTTAGAAACATCCATTCCCTTTTAATTTGATTTAAACATTTAATGATTTTGGACATTCATACAATTACCTGAAATCCTGGGTGTTATAAATATTATCTTAATTTAACATTTTCTGATTGAATTACAAATATTTGTAAGGATTGATATATTGATAAGTTGTTTCTTAATTCCTGTACAACATATCCCTGATAAAAAGTATAGCAAACGAACAAACGTTGAACATTTGTTCTCGTCTATATATACACATATACTCGTCTTTTTTAAGATTTTGGTTGGACAAGATAGGAAGTAAGCACAATATTTAATTAAGAAGCATAACCTGTTAGAACAAATTTGCCTAGTATTTGCAATCTACTTATTTGTAAAATGTTAATATTTGTATTCTGCCAATATTTCTACGGATAAATGAAAAACAAAATTACTCAGATTATTTTACCCCAAATCTGAGATTAAGTTATAATAAACTTATTTACTTCAATATTATTGTGAAATTTATTTACTAAACAAGTGATATAATAAAATTTAATTTCTTTCATTTTCAAAATTTATATTAAACTCATAACTATAAACATTTTACTCTATTCATTCTCCCGCCTTTTTACAATCATATCTTTCATGAATCGATATGTCAACCGCTGAATCAAAAATATTGATTTAGCGTTAACTTCAAAGCAAAAGTGTTTCAATAACGTTACGAATGTATACTATGAGGTGTTCTAAATTAATGTTGTACGTGTTTTGATCTGCGGCGATTTGAAATAAAATCAATTGTTGAAGTGTGATTATTAAAAAATTTGAAAGTACGGTCGTGTAATAATATGTATGAATGAATTGTTCGACATAATAAATGGATACCTTCGATCAAGTGTGGGTTAATTCAGATGGATTGCTAGTATCTATCGCGTTATAAACTGTTTTTATATTTTTTATATCTATAAATTCTAATTTTATATACATTTTTTTTTTATTTCATCAATGAAATGATGAGCCAATCTTTAATTAAAATCATTCAATGTACACAAAAGGTTTTAATACCATTAAGTGTTGTAACATTATTTATTTATTTGAATCGTGTGCAACCGTATTATTTCATTGATGAGGTTTTTCATATACCTCAGACGTTACGATATTGTGCTGGCAATTTTACACAGGTATGTTTTAATTGTTTTTAATTAATCTTTATTTCTTATAATGTATTATATTATTTTTATCCAAAGAACAAAGATTGTTTTTAAACTAGCACATAAATATATATTCATATTTTAATGAGCAGAATCTAAAGAATATGCTATTAAAAATAAAATATTATACCAAATATTTTAATGAACTATTGAGGAATATGTTATTTTTAGTGGGATCCTAAAATTACTACTTTACCTGGGTTGTACTTAATTACAACTCTATTACTATCACCCTTAAATCTTTGTAATATTTTTTATATGAGATGCATAAACTTACTTGGAACATTCTTGAATCTGTATCTTGCTAACAGTATAATTAAACAAATTTCGATAACTCATTGGAAACAAAGATGGAATGATTGGATGAAATTTACCGTGGCTTACAATATTATGTTCTTTCCACCTTTATTTTTTTGGCATTTTTTATACTATACCGATGTTGTATCGGTTAATACAATACTGTTAATGTTATTATTACATTTGCATAAACAATTTACTATGGCAGCTATTATAGGTATGTATAATAAACAATGAATTGTAGTATGTCACAATCTGCATTGAATTTTGAAAGTAGTTATTATTATTAATATTGTGCAGGTGTCTTATCTGTGTTAATTCGACAAACAAATATTATTTGGGTTGCATTTATTACTGTGGAACATTTATTAGATTTATTAGAACATAAAATAAGTAAAGTAATTTCACATGAACAATACAGTTCAGTAACTTATTTAAGAGTGAGTAAATTATTATCATAAAAGAAATACAACTACTTACTTCATATTCCAATTGTATATTATTATATATTTTTTAGCTACTGTGGAAAAAGATAATAGAAGAAACATGCCATGGATGGAAATTATTTATAAAGTTTATCACTCAACTATGTGTACAGATGTTCCCATATATTATAGTATGCTTATTGTTTTTTACTTTTGTTATATGGAACAAAGGGATTGTAATTGGAGATAAGTCAGCTCATGTTCCCACTGTTCATATTCCTCAGTTGTTATATTTTTCTACCTTTCTATTTTGTTTTCTATGGCCATATATGATTATTTATTGGAAAGATTATTTAAAATTTATTAGTAAACACTGGATACTTGGAAGTTGTGTCTTAATACTTTTAACTCTAATTGTTCATTTCAATACTCTTGTTCATCCATATGTGTTAGCTGATAATAGACATTATGTATTTTATTTTTGGAACAAATTTATGGGAAGGTATAAACAATTTAAATATTTGCTGGTACCAGTATATTCATTCACTTTGTATACTATGTTTCATGGACTGAAACATTTAAGATTTATGACACAAATTAATTTCATTCTTATGATTTCTATAGTACTCATTCCACAGTTATTATTAGAACCACGTTATTTTATCATTCCATATATACTTTATCGTTTTCTCATTAAGAAACCAGAAAAATGGCAAATTATTGCAGAGTCTATAACTTCTTTGATAATCAATTTTTTGCAGTTTTATATTTTTGTCAATAAGGTTTTCTATTGGAATGACCAGCCTTATCCTCAACGAATTTCGTGGTAAATTAAACAATTTAAAAATCTTACCATTATAAATGTTACTTGTTTAATAAATTATAGATCTTCCAAAATGTTTATATTTATTTCCATTGTATATAATTTTTACAATAACTTTTATATTCAAATTTATTTAACATTTTCTGTAAATATATAACTTCTGTATTTGTATATAGATTCTTACAAGATCCTTAGGAACATCCCAGTCGTTGAAATAATTCACTGTGATAATATTTAATAATTCTTATAATATATTAAGCAACAAACGAGTAAAATATAAATGTAAAAATATTAATACATGAAAAATGGACCATCATTTTTTTAGCACTGTCGTGCTCTCTTAATGCATTTTTAAGAAACGATTGCCAAAAGACACTTTTTGTAATGACCGGAACAATCACCCTATAAAAAAAATTTGGTCATTTCATATTACTGTTAACTTTCTTATGATTTTTATATTATATATACTAACAGATATGAAATCTTCTAGTGATTCATTGTATTTCTTTTTGAATTCTTCTTTGATTTCTCCCATGTCTACTTCGGAACGTGTAACAACCAATCTAATCAAACGATCGTCATCTGTACCAAGACCCTTCATGCTCTTGTATAATTGATCGGCAAAGAAGCCGGCTCTGTTTTTAACNTGAAATATAATATAATATTTATATACCAATTGCAAGAAGGCCTTTTTTAATGTCCCCTGAGAACTCGTTTTCGATTGCAGTTTCAATAGAATGACCGGTAATATCTTCGTATTGTTGGAATATCTCTCTTAACTGAAGTACATTTCTTTGAACAAGTATCGCGTTAAATACCGATTCATCAGTTCCAAAACGCAGTTCACCTGAAGTAAAGAATATAATATGGTACATTTTATAATGAAATAACTTTAATTAATTTTAATTAATCACTCAAAAAGTTACATACCTCCCATCAAAAGTTGTTTGGCATCTTCTCTGGCGGCTTCGAGATCTACATCGAATGATGTATCTCTGTTGGCACAACTTAACGATACCATTAATCGCTTGAAACTGCCAGAAGTATCTCCTCTTAGATCATCTTCTAATGTTGTGTTAAACACTAAGCCAGAAAAACAAAAGAGTATAAATTTTCAATTAAAAACAAAAAAGCTAATATATAAAATTATCACGAGCTGAACTTACTTGCTTCGTAAGCTTGTTTAATGACACGAATTTCGTGATTAGACATAGTGCATAATACTTCGATAAGAACGGATTCATCGGTACCTATACCAACCATCGCTGAATGCAATTCTTTAGCATAATATTGTGGTAGTGGCATCATCATTGCAAGAATTAAATTTTCAAAGTTACCCGATAATTCGGACTTCAAATCTTTTATAAGATCCTATTAAAAAGAAGTTTAATCAATTTGGAACAAATATTTTTAGTACATTACATTAAATTTTAATTTTTTTACCTTTCCATATAAAGTTTTAAATTGAACAGCAATTTCTTGGCGCTGTAGATTGTTGCGGTTAGCAAGCACGTTAATAATAGCTTTTTCATCTGTACCAAAGCCTTTCATTGCCTTCCTTAAAATTTCTGCATCTGCTCTAGCATCAAAATCATTGTATGCTACAACTGTAGGGGACAACTGCAACACAAATAAACAATAATATACAATATTTTTTCGAGAAAAATAATAATTAAAATGTATTAAATGTTTAATCCATATAGTCGTTTACACATTTTTGTTTGATCTCACCTTAAACGCACATTGATTTCTCCAGGGGGCTGGGGCTAGATGAGACTGATAAAGAGGAGATATACCACTATATGGAGAATACAATCCTGTACCCTGCCCCCCAGAATAGCTTCCGCCTTGATAGGAGTTTGAATTATTTGAAGTGGGATTGGGAACAGAGGTATAAGAGGTACTAACAGATTCTTTTGCATCAAATGATTTACTCTGATCATTTGTGTATAATACTTTGGGATAAGGATCTGGGTTATAATTTTGTTGATAAGGTTGATACGAGTAAGGTTGTATATATTCGGATGGATAAGGACTAGGTCGTGACATTGGTAAAGGCATTTGTTGAGGAGGAGCTCCTGGTGCTGGAGGATGACATTGGCCAGGTATGGGATTATTAGGTTGCATTGGGTAAGGACTTGGAGGATAAGGTGAATAGGGCTGTGGCATTCCAAAAGATACAGGGGGATTATTTGTAAAACCTACATTGCCACTTTGAGGATAAGGCGGAGCACCGGGGGCAGGGGTAGCACCAGGGGCAAGGGGCATAGGTGAAGCTCCAAATGATGTTGGTGGTTGTACATGTCCAGGAAACTGAATCACTGGTGGTCCCTTTGATCGTCAAAGTGCAAATAAAAAATAATATGATCACACTTCTGTATATATTTTTCAATTGCTTACAGGTGTGTCAACTTTTTATATCATATAAAGATATACAAAGCCATTTTTTGAAAAATATATATAATACTAATAATAAACAATAAATGTACTCACTTGATAACCATAACTCATTTTGCTTGTTTTGTTGCAAAACTTTTACTCGATATAAAAATCCGTAATTAGAAAATAATTGTAATTATATAAAAGGTAGGATGTCTTTCAATAATTTTAATTAACCTAAAAAAAAATAAATAAAAGAAAAGAACGATAAGATTGGATACGCCTAGTGCAGATTGTAAGTACTTGTTATGAAACAATGACAAATAAATCATGTTGATTCAAGTTTTATACTAAAATTGCACGAAAGGTTTCACAGCTTACCTAAGTTTTCACAGAAGCGAGTTTCTATAGATATCGATAGATTTTGATGCGTATACAATGACACTTGCAGCTAAAATAGATGTCACAAATATGAAATTAAGAGAAACGATGTTTCATCGGATACTTAACAGGAAAAGATAAGAATAATCGATTACTAGATACTGACGTCACAATGTGCAACGTAAGAAGGAAATGCATCGGTCAGAATGCGCATGTCTGAACCAAAGCGCGGCAATATTAGACGGAAATTAAAGTACTTCAAAATATTATCAGCTATTCAAAACTGTTTTCACTGTTTTATTTTGCCATGATAAAGATTAAATGTATCATTCATTTTTTTTTTTGTAATTGTAAAGTCATTAACACCCACACACGCAAAGTCATGATTCGCACGAAGCCATCATTATCTAACAATTATTGCTTTCACGATATATTTCCGCTTAATTAGAATATGGGCAACTTGCAGAAAACTGCAGACTCGATTCGGTTTATTAATTTTGTGCCTATAAACATTTTCACATAACTATGTGTACGTGTTCACAAACTTTGGTTAATATCAATACATTTGTAGTTTATAGTTTAAGAATTAAATCGTTAATTCTTAACGCAATAATGAAACAATTGTTTGTAAGAATTAAAAAAAAAATATGTTACTTCTGCGGATTTCCAAGAAAATATTTAATATACAATTATATCCGCTCGTCATTGCGATAATATATTTTCAATAGCTTAATGTTTAGTTTTATATTGCTGGACTAGATAATATTCCGGATTCACATAGCAAGTTAAATTATTTCCCTTAGGTAAGAAGAGCCCAAAAATGAAACCTTTTATTTAAAAACGAAAAAAAGAGGTCTATTTTACTCGGATATTTTTCCCTATATCACTTGCATTACTTTGGTAATCAGTGGTGCATATTGATATGCAGTTTCAAAAGGTCTGTTGCAATTCCAAAATAACTTTTTATCTTTTGTATTTAATCTTATCATTTTATCATCGATCATTTAAAAGTTGTATAAATTAATAAAATTTCTTTGTTAGATTTTGTTATAGACCTTTTGAAACGCTTCGTTGGATTTCATTTTTTTCCTATCTATGCATGCATTCGATATGAATTCACGTTCGATGATCGAAATCTTTTCTTTTGCGAATTGTATAACAATCGCTATCATTTCTTACAATATTTCACAGTCCATTAAAAACTGATGTACGTAATATTTTTCTGTACTGACGTTTTTTTTCTTCTTTTTTTCTTTTTTTTTCCTCTCCGATTTGAGACTGACTATTTAATAATACATTATAATATACACATGTAGGCAATCTTATTAAAAGTAACAGAAAATAACATAGTCTAACAATATCAAGGGAATAATAAACAAAGATTCTAAATATAAAAACAGAATAATAAAATAGCTTCGAGATTTCCTTTCGTTATTTCGCAAAACAGTTCGTTGTTTGACACGCGTTAAAAATATATTGCATAACTACAGAAATATATTCGGAAACAATATTTGTACAATATTAAGTATAAAAGATAATGTATATCCATCTTACATCTTAATAATGTGGATATAAGTCTTAAAGGCTTAACGAAGAATATTTATCACGTTATCAAACAATCATTAATCATATAAGAGATTCGGACATACTGAAAACGAACAACTTGCAAGACAAATAACGGAAGATAATGCAAGAAGTTGTACTGGACAGTAAAGTCTTTCTCTAGTATAGATGATTCGAACGATATAGGAGATTGTAAATTTAGATCAGCACAAAAATACAAATGTTTTGACTTCCGAAGCAGTAACTTAAAATATCTCAAAGAGATAAAGACCACGAACATTAATCAATGTAATAGGATATCTATTTGGAATATCGGTTCTTTTATTATTAGGCACTGTTAATAATGGATCGTAAACAATTCTCTTAAACGTACCAATTATCGAACAAATTTAAATTATAATAGATTAGTAAGAAGTTAATCATCGATCTCTTTTTTGTTTTACTGCTTGGTGTTGAACAGTTACAAATTAACGACGATTCTGAATGTTCGTGTCATCAACAGTCTCATTTCAACAAGGTTGCTGTCGCTAGATACAGTAGTTTACAATCTCTCTATATCGTCAGAAACAATATACAATCCTTCTATTTTCTAGCATAATACCACCACGCCAGGTAACTTTTAATCGAATCACTTCCCCTGCGCTAATTGGTCTTTACTCTATACATTACATACTAATCATAACCAAAACTTAAATATTAATATGTAAAATAACATTCTAAATTAAACGGAATCATAGCTTTCCAATAATATTACATTAGTTCTTATTTTCTTTGCATGTCAGATTCTTTCAAACACTACGTTACGAAATAAACAATACTTTGTTCCAAATTAACCAAATCCGATTGCTCAAGATTAACAATTACCAAATAACTCGCATAACTCTGAATGGTAAACCCGGTGCGGGTGATTTAAGGAAAAAGGTGACGTCATAAAGGAAATAATCTTGAGCAATTAACCTATTTTAAATGAACTAGAGTTTTCTTTAAACTTTTTCGAAGATTAACAATAAAAAATTAGAAAAAAAAGCGTTATTACTACGCCAAACGTACTTTACAATACTTCAGGCACTGAATCACTTTGTTCGTCGTACTTATTAATGATAAAAATCAGATTGAACTCGGAAATGCAGTCACAGTCGATTTAACATCATACTATTTGTTGCTTTAATTTAACTAGGTTCGTTTCACCGTATAGTTTCATATCAAGAGGCGCACTCGGTTCATTTTTCTTCGTTTGCGTGTGCCAAGCAAGCACCCTGGTACAATTGTCAGCCAGGAACTCGATTTCTTTCGGTTCGAACGGTGCCAGACTTTTCAAGAAACCGTCTTCCTCATAGCCGGCCTTAAATGGCATTGCTGCGTTCGGCCTTTGAAGCAGGAACTTCACACTCACAGCAAAACCTGCCATATCGACTGGGAACTTCCGACCGGCGATCCAACCGTCATAAAATCCGATAAACTTATCGTTCTTGATAATGGGTGTACTTAATCCAAATTTAGTGCACAAACCCACGGGGAACATGGAGATTCGTTTTGTTTTGCGTATCTAAAATGCATAATTATAATTTATGTAATTGTTCCTTTACGTTAATTAAATATTAAATACCTCATCGAAGAGTGCTATGTCATAAGTGTTGTCGTCATCGGCGAAATAAAAAACGCCATTGGTTGCATTCGCTCTGATCCATTGTAAGCCACGGTTTCGATTAGATACGCCTCGCGGTTTGGCACCCTTTTTTTGCTTGTACTTCTCGGGCATCGGGGCTGGAAAGGAAAGCACGAAACTGTTAGGGTGAGTCAACACACTGTCGAACACCATTTCGCTATTCAATATAAATTAGTTCGTCCAAAGGCTGATATGATTCCCTGGGAAAGCCGAGCGTACACAACTACATATTTAAATGCAGGTTGGCCTAGCCGGCAAAATCAATATAACGCTTTTTCATCGAGACCTTTGCGGCTACTTCAATTAATTCCCCGACGAAATGATAGTCGATCAACGAAATTAATTTACATCGGAACTATTTACATCGCGCGTGTTGAATCAGTGATGATACGATTTTAAAAGCTTAGATAGGACCTCTTTCAATTATTCCGGACGAGTAATTAACGTAGAGTGTAAATATAAAAGTACCGTAACTTTCAATTCGTTTTATAAACTTCGAATCTTCGATTGCTCTACTTCTGTGCCGGTTTGCGCGAACAACTCGTGGAAATATACGTATCTAATTTAGAGTAAAACCATTGAGACGACGCTAAAGGCGTTTTCCTCTAAAACGAGATAACTGTTCTTAACAACGTGTTGTAAAATTAAAAAGTCCGAAGCGCGAATCCTTTCGATCGATTTCATGTTCCTAACAGTGAATACGTTTGAACCGGATGTAGATGGAGCATTTTGAACACCCAACCGATGTTACCTAAAATATAATAATTCGTTCGGTTACGATCGTTTAAAAATCTTGCTGAAACTTCTGATTATATTCGCACATGTGTGTCAAATGAAAATTTACCAGTTAGATGCTCGAACTTCAATCCTGTTCGCTGCAGCAACCTCGTGACTTGTCTGGTAGCAACGGTCGCGTCCTCGATAACTAGCCAGTGAACGTTCTTTACCAGCATCAAAGTGTGCGACATCCTGGTGAGCTCCGGGATTTGTTCTGGCCGGCGATACGTCGGTGTGATTATGTACAGCGGTTCTAGCGTTTTGTTCCACTTCACCGGCGACTCTTGCCGATCTGCCGTCGCGTTTCGGCCGTATTCCAGCCGTGCGAGCACAGGTCGCGTGACTCTCGAATTATTCTCCGGCGGCTCGAAGATATTCTTATGCAAATGATTTATCAGCTGCTGCGCTAACATCGACGCTATCTCCGGGCTAAGTCCGTTTGTCTCCTGAACCCTGCGCACAGCGCTTTTGATCTACGAACAGAGGGAAAGCGGTTTTAACTCTTTCGGGCATGGTGGGATTAAAAATCTCCCACCTTATCGATGCACGGTAACGCATGGTGGGACATTTTCAGGCCCACTTCGAAATATTACAATAACTTGCGCATAGTCACGGTCAGACTATTCCAGTCCCAACGACAAATTGAATTGAATTATAATTATTTAATTACATTTCTATATTATGCGATACGTTTATTAATGAAAAACCGATTTTGTTTAACGCTAAACGTACCAAGCAGGATCGAATGACCCCTTTGAAAATTTACTTAAAAATTATATATTCGTTGCTATTTCTTTCGCTTGTTTGACTTTTTGTAAATTCTATTTTGCAATTTCATTTATCTCGGAGTTTATTTTTTATAGCGAAAAGTTCTTTACCTACTGGTAATTATATTCATGGTAAAAATAGGTTGGTGCAAAAGACCGGTACGTTTAGTGTTAATCTAAAGATAATCTATTTTATTCTCCGAGATCCTGTGCCTCGAGGAGTTAAACGAGCAGGTAAAAGGGGGCAAGCTTCGATGTAACGCAGGTTTACCATTTCTTCCGTGAGCTTCGACGTTTTCACGTAGTGTTCCACCTCCTCCTGAGACAGGACAGAGCTTTCCTCGGCGGAGCCACCCGTGTTGAAGTCAATCATCTGATCGAATCGCACGCTGGTGGATAAATGATACTGGTAGAATACCACGAACAGACCTATTAAGGCTACCACTCCCATTTTCGTGGATGGCTTCATTATACCAAGACCTGCAAACCAGGAAGATACAATTTACACACAGATCGGGCAAATTATTTGCGATATATTTTCGTCACCGTGGACCGATGGGATTTGGTTTATCCGTTGGTGATTCACGGAAAGAGATTTTTCGAAGCGAAAAAGATTATTAGCTCCTCGAATCACGGGTAAACTATTCGCGATATATTTTGCAACCGTGACATATTTTTTACGGATTTGATTTATCCGTTAGTGATTCGCTAACAGAGATTTTTCGAAACGAAAAAGATTATTAGCTTCTCGAATCACTGGCAAATTATTCGCGATATATTTTGTGATATACTCGATATACTTTGAGATATACCGTGATATACTTTGATGGGATCTGATTTATCCATTGGCGATTCGCGAAGAAGATTGCTAGGTCCCTCGAATCACGTAACGTCGCGGAAATTGTTAATTACTCGAGTTTGTATAGTCACACGTAGAAAGACTGACGACGAAAGGAAGACTATTGCCACGGACTCGAAGCTTCTTTTAAGCTCTAGCTGAAAAGTACAGTCCACGCAAAGATATACAACGTGGTCCTAAAAACAGCTACGTGATAAAGTAACCACGCTTCCACCGACGAGATAGCGATTTTCAGGCAACCCAAGGGTTGATAAGTAGTTGGAGCAGCGTTCTGCTTCGTTCGATGTCTATTGGTCTTTCTTCTACGATTTGTTTAACAAATTCTCAACGGTGCACGTTAAGCACACACACAACGCGATACATATAATATTAAACATTGCATAAAGCGTATTTATACGAGTTGACAGAGATAATAGAGTTTGCGAGATATCGAACTGTTCGAAATGTTAAAAAGCATTCACAGTTATCCCGGTGGCAAATGACCCAGAGTTAGTCGACAGTTTTTTCCCGTTCTATTGCTTAGAACCCTATACCTGCGAGCCGTATACGGCCCTAAGTACCGCAACGTCAATCGTTGCCGGTTCCTCCATGCGTTCATCTACTGTCACCGTGTATTCTTACGATTAAAAAAGCCAAATGAGTCTTTAACGCTAGAACTATCGACCTATAACGAGTACCTAAATATATTTTTCGCAAATGAAGATAGTCGTAGTGGCACGAAGAAGATGAATAACTGCGAACAATTTACTGTCACTGTGTATTCTTACGATTAAAAAAGCTAAATGAGTCTTTTACCGCTAGAACTATCGACCTACAATCCAAATATATTTTTCGCGAATGAAGATAGTCCTAGTGGTACGAGGAAGATGAATAACTACGTACAATTTACTGTCACCGTGTATTCTTACGATTAAAAGAGCCAAATGAGTCTTTTACCGCTAGAATTATCGACCTACAATCTAAATATATTTTTCGTGAATGAAGATAGTCGTAATGGCACGAGGAAGATGAATAATTACTAACAATCGTGTTTCGAACGAACTACGAACAATTCACTGTCACCGTTTTATAATTAAAAAAAGCCACATGTGTCTTCTAACGCTAGAACTATCGATCTATAACGAGTATCTAGATATATTTTTCACGAATGAAGATAATCGTAGTGGTGCAAGGAAGACAAATAAGCACGAACAATCGTGTCTCGATACGAATCAAAGTAGACGAAAATTTTCAACTAGTCAAAAGTAGTTCCTATATTCTCGGAAATTGTAAAAACAAAATATCCGAAAAGGATCATTTTCACTGCTTTGTAGTTCTAGCGTTAAAATACTCATTCGGCTTTTTCAAATCAGAGATTTAAAATTAGAAAGCAAGCGTGATTATTCTCAAAGCAATCGCTCGATATGCGTTGATTTACAATCATCGTGTATTCTTATGACAACTACTTTAGACAGAGTCGTTTAAAATACATATTATTGTGTTTTTTTTTAATCAGGATGCCTCGCTAATGAACGAGCTTATAAAATTAGGGAGCATATGTGATTATGCCTAAAGGAATCGCGAAGGGGAAATGATAAGATACGCATTTCCGGCGATACGGAATAATACGGAATAAGCTCCTGCGTGTAGTCTGGATTTTGAAAAATTGCCATGCTGTAAAGTTTAAAAGGTACGTGACATTTACGGTTCCTCACGGTGATCGTCCAATCGTAACGTTTTGCTTCCGCGCCGCTAAGAATGCGGATTATTAAGAAAGAAGATGCAGCTGAACACGTAACTGCATTTACCTTGAAATGAATCGTGCCGTATTGAAATGTGGCTTGTTTATGTTTGAAAATCAGCCGATTTTATTTCATACGATACTCTCAAGTATTTGCTATTATCGTCAAATATTAAACATACCGTTATCACGTGCTTTACGGATATCTCGACACTTAGAGACGTGCAAATATTGTGCTAATAATTCGGCATTAACTTAAATACTACCACGGTAGCTTTAACTCGAGTGTTAATACAATACCGGTAAAATTTTACTTCCTTTTTTTACCGTGGAAGTATCCGAAGAGATATCTAAACATTTACACGAAAATTACAAATAAATTATGATATCCCGCGAAGTCCGATTTTGCACTTATTTGAACACGCGTTAAATTTGTTTAATAATTACAACTTGATAATTGCTAGCGACTTATTAACAAGATACAGCGAATATTTACGTACCCTTCAAATTATTATTCGTCGGTATTCGCATAATTTGGAAAATTATAATAACCAATGATCGATAGCCAGTAGTTATGTGTATTACACTCGAATGCTAATAATAGTAGTTATACGTAAATAACTACGTATAATTACGTCTCTATCGATATAGGGGTAAACGTTAATTTCGTTAAAAGTAGCAATTTCAAAACAAAATATCCGAAACCAGCAATTATCACCCATTATTTAGCAATTCCGGTGTCAATTTAATCTAAAAGGTAAATATAACGCACAAATTCTTATTGATAGATCTAATAAATAGATTTGAAAATAACTTTTTATCAGACGAGTTTGATATTACTTTGTCATAGTTTGATGATAAAACAAGTGAACGAACTCTGCAAAAGTGGATCCTATCGTGTACTATATTTCAACAGAATACCTTGACGTATTCGTAATAGTCGAATAATACGTTGTTTTCGTAAAATATCTCCTTACTCGAGAACGATCCCGCACTGCGAGGATACTGCAATGAAATTATTTAACGATTAAAAAGCGAACAACGAAAAGCATGGTAAATGAAAAAGCGAAAGTTAAATATGAAACGCTACGTTCTTTAAAATATTAACGAGCAATACAAACCTGCCAAATGATTAATGCACGACGAAAATTCATACTGTGTATACAGATGTATGAAAAAATGGCGAAACTACGAATCAAAGAGATTAGATCAATATTTATACAGGTGAACAGACGAAAATGAATCGTTTAAGTGATATGCTTCTACTAGTTTTTAACGTCCATACCCGAGAAATTTTTGTCCTATTTTAAAACTGGATCTATCCAAAGCTTTGTTTAACTTATAAATTTCTGGAATAGCCTTTGATGCTACTGTCCAGAAGAAGCACGGTTCAAAATGTGGAAAAATCGAATTAGCGTTTTTCCAATCAGATATCTGAAACACGTTGATAGATTAGAATAGATAAAATTTTGGAGATATACGCCAAATAAATCACGTATAGATTAAAATGGATTGAATTTTAGAGATATACCTCAAACAAATAGCGTGTAAATCATTTTAAATGAGATTTACAAGTCGTGTCTCGTTTGGATCCTAAGTAAAATTATACGCCAAATAAATCACGTATAGATTAAAATGGATTGAATTTTAGAGATATACCTCAAACAAATAGCGTGTAAATCATTTTAAATGAGATTTACAAGTCGTGTCTCGTTTGGATCCTAAGTAAATTGACACGAAATAAAAAACACGCGTTTATTTCACCATTTGGAACCGCAAATTTGCGTTGAGAACGAGAATAATCTTCGTACGTGGAATACAGTACAATTTCGTCTGCAAGATAAATTACGGTCAGTATTTCCGTAGCATTTGCGAAACGAATACCTTTCATAAACATATATTTTCAACTTCGTATCGTATGTAGAATCGATCGATTAAAAATAATTATTTTCACAAGCAACGTGTCCTCTGTTTACAAATTAATCAGAAAATTAATCCATTATTCGACGCATAAACGTGGATACTTTATATACTATATTAAATCGAATAAATTATTACCTATCCCTATATGTGTTTTATACGTTAATTGTTATTTCAACTTTTGAAATTAACTTTATCGCCAGGCTTAATTACCTTTTCTCGAATACAACGGTAAGATGGCGGTGGTTCGGTGAATTTTCGCGCCAGAAGTGCAACACGGTCGATAATCATACTAGACAGAAAAAAAATATTCGCTGTCACCACCAATTTCAAACCGAGATTCCTCCCTAGACACGTGTTAGTCACTGAAATGAATCGCGACGAACGTATCTTTTATATACAATACGACTATTTATAGCTACCTGACATTTTATTTACGAAATTAAGTCAGCACACAGCCGAAAGATAAGCGTAGCGATTAATTTATTTGAAATTAAGATACGGATTTAATCGTGACAGTGTGACAGCGCAAAAAAGAAAAGATACGAGGGGAAAAAAAAAGTGAAAAGAAAAACCGGGACAATTATCGATGCGTCGAAGCATATTTATAGAAAGGTATAACGAAATTTCGCCGTACGTAACATTATATAATCGAATCAAAGAATTGTAAATGATCTGCGAAAGAATCGATTAAACTTGATTTAACGCCATGACAGACGTACATCACTTGCTGCAGTATCAACTTCGGTTGTGTATGTAGGTCACAAAAAGCTGCAATTCTCCAATGCTTTGTTAACCCTCTCAATTTAGTGGCGCCACTTAGCACCGGCGAATTTACGTGTATTTTCGGACAACATCGGGCCTTTCGTTCTAATCATAGAACACTGTGTCGCCAAGGGATATTTCCATTGTTTACGAGATGCGTTTTCTTCCTTTGCTAGCCGATAATGCGAGAAACAATGATGTACCGACACATATGGATAAACTAGTTCAGTGACCATAACCTTATTCGCGCGGTTAATAGACTCGAATCTATATATCGCTTTGTACACTTGGAAATTAGACAAAGGACAAAATAATGGTTTTATTTCATTTTTGCAGATTAACATTCGCCTCGGACTAATTCATCTTCGACGTTGTTATCGATCTAACGAACCATGAATGCTCCCTATTCATCACGATACAATTTAAACCTACCTGATAGACGGTGTTCATACTCCGCTCACGAGTTGTAATTGTTCTGCTTCTCGTTTATACAGCTCACATAAATCACAACTTGTCGCACATGTTAAGTGTTCGCGCGTTTTTTTTTTTTTTTTAGAAGGTAAGAAACAACAATACGATATCTAACGTGTAACTGTCGTTTCGTGGCATGACCGGACACGGCGAATCCAATTGAAATTCAACACTAGTGAATTTTCTCGATCGGTTATTATTTCACCACCAGATACTCGCGTACCAAACTTGCTGTGTCCGGTAGAACGAACAATGCGAACGGTAGTTTCTTCATTATTTTTAACAACGGCATGCTTTCATTACGAATTTCCGACTTTTAGGCGAACAGCGTGTTACAAAGAAACCCATTTGACGGCAACAACTCCATCGATGCGCGATGATGTTTCACCGAATCGCGCCCGTTTCCTCCAGCGATACAGATAGACTGACAGATGATTACGAGGATTTCATGACACGCGAGTAACCAAGAGATCGCTCCCTGGAGCCGAGTCTCATGAATTTTCATGGTATCACAACTATGTCCGAAAGACCGGCTGACGGAAGCACATTGTCACTGACATAATCGGGTATAGCGCGAATCTGTATTAGAACATCACTGATCCGTACCTTCACTAATCTCGCAACACTTTGATCGTTTGGCAAATATATTTTTAGCAAAGAGTCTGAAACCGTTTCGAAACGTTGGCCACATGTCGTGCGCGAATAGACCGATCGTCTTTTGGTCAACGACGGAACTACCTCGATGTTCGTGACAACTTACGAGCCTAGTCGATCGTTCCTTCAATCGTCTACCTGTCCACCCTACGTTTCATTCGTGTTATGTCAGCGAAACGTAGAAAAAGTACACCTGACGGAAAATTGGACCGAACGGCGACGAAATAACACTCCTTCGTCGGCTGACACTGAACTGTTCCTTCCTTGCATTCCCCTTGTGCGATCCGTCTACGTTCGCATATCCCCCACTATTTCGTTTCAGCTGGCGCAGCAGCCGACGCCGTCACTGCTCTTATATGTATATATACATATGTATATCATGATACATATGCGCGTTGCACTGAATCACGTGGGAGAATGTATTTGACGCAGAGTAGGTGTTTCTATCGATCTTCGAAACATCCGCGTGGCGACCGCTTCCGATCCAGCGATCAGACGGTCAATTGAATTTCAGTATCGGCCTTTCCTTCTCTATGTCATCATTCTTTTCGTTTCACCGGAAAGTCCGGAAACTCGTCAGCGGAATTGCCGTTAATCTTGATAATTTATACCTGACGCGATGATTTATTAGAATAACGACGATAGTCACGAGTAATAAGAATTTGAAGGTTGCAGTTGAATTTCATCGAAATATCAACCAAGATCCGAACGTAAATAATCAAGCGAGAATTTTTAAACGATCGTTCTGCGAAAATTCTCGCAGCAAGTTTTAATCTGTAAATAATAATACCAACGATCATCTACGATTTCAAAACTTTCGCTGCTTATCGATCGTGATGATGAATTTAAAAAAAATAATTTTTCAGAAGAAATTTAATACCGCCGTCCGGTATAAAACGTGAAGTTAATGTGCAAGCTATTATTTAGATAGGAATAACATGCTTCGTTGTGTACGTTGGAACGTGACTCGAGCAAACATTGCCGGTTCACTGTAACGGCAACCGATATGCGATGTTTAATCCACATTTCGTGTAAGGAAAAGAGAATTGGCTAAAAATCGAACAACGATAAGTCTCGGAAAATACATATATTAGCGTTAATTTCCAAACGTTTAGTCGGTTTATTTAAATAAAGAAATTGACAGAGGATATGGGAGGGGAAATAGGTGAGAGGGAAAGTTTATTTGATGAATCAGGTAATCGGTTCGAGCCGAGTATTTTTTTTCCTTGATAGTTCATATTATGCGTTTGCGTACATTAGTTGCCGATTATCGTACATACTTGACATTGTACAACTTGTTTAAAAATTTTTTGAATTCAACAACCCCATAACAAGTGGAATCGCTCAATAACCATGCTCGACAGACACCATGCGGTTTTCTGTCTCTGTCTCTGTCCTTCTCTCTTCTTCTCTGTCTCACTTCTACCGTCGTCGCTTCCACTGCCTCTAGCCTCGTCTTTCAGCGACCGGAGTATTGATCCAACTGAGCAATACTTATACATACGGTACGTGCAGCATTGTAAACGGTTCTGGTAGCTTACAAATCTCGGGAGGGACTTGTAAACGGTATTGTCCAAACTTACTTGTTTTTGGTCGTACTACGTATTCGTTGCGGTTAAAATTGCGTCTACAATTACCGAGAGCTGTTGCGCGAAGCTCGTAGAGAGTGTGTGTGTGTGTGTGTGTGTGTGTAAGAGAGAGAGAGAGAGAGAGAGAGAGAGAGAGAGAGAGCAAGTGCTGGGGAGGAGGAGGGAAGGGGGGAAAAGAGAGGCATATAGCAAAGTTGAGCCATGACCTATACAGAAACAAACCATTTTATAAATTTATAAAGTACTTTCGAATTTTCTATTATTTCGGCAATGCATTCGCGTGGGAATTTGATTATCGACGATTCAAAATGACGCGCGAAAATTTTCTTACCGGATAGAATGAGAAAGATTCCTCGAAGATTCGTTTAATCACTGTCGACACTTGAAATGCGGAACAACTGGTTTCGATAGTTGGTTTCAAACTCGGATCGTGTATTTGATAACGAATGAACATGAAATTCATTTCGTTCCGTTGAAGTGAGATAAAGAATAGAATTTTTGTATCGGTGAAGAGAGTTTAAAGAACAAAAAAACGCAAATAAATCACTTTAAAAGTGTTACCTTGAAAAATATATTCACACAGACAATCAGGAATAAAAAGAAAATAATATAATAACACGGTGGTTGAAAACATATGGTTCACACTTTTTAACGGGAATGTTTGGATATTGCATCCTGTACTTTTTTTTAATTAAAAATAGTAATATAAAATCGCTAATTTAAACATCTCAACTCTGTTTAAAACGAAGGTTCCAATTATCCCTGCGTTAATTCGGTTTTAATACCATTGAAATATTAACAAAAGGATCGCGTAGTTATCCCAACACATTAATTAAACAAATATCGTACTTGCGTATAATACGAAGAGTTGAATTATTTAAAAAAAGAAATACTTAGTAAGAACATGCCTTAGTAAAAAACTGATTCATTAGCGCATGTTCTACTGCGTTCATGACAATGGTACTTCATTTCAGTCTTTAAAGCGCACGATGCTGCGAATTTAATACAACAAAGTAATATATTAAAGCTAGCGTGTCGACCGCGGTCAGAAAGTGTATTTTGACTGTCCTTATTTAAAGATAATAACTTTTAATTATTATTGAAAAGTGATCGTTTAGATGTTATTTGAAAATAGTCTAATTCTAATGTTTAAGTTAGCGCTTAATAATTGGAAACGGTATCTTGTTATCGAACAGATAGTAGAGTGAACAGCGGTTAATTAAGGCAATAAAATTATCTCGCAAAATCTAATCTTACAAAATCGGACTTATCGATCGAGATTTATCACGAACATATTTTCTTGTTCATTTGTACGATCTGATACGCGAAGCTTCCATCACAATTCAACATTCGAGCCGCTTCGCCGGACGTAGCGGTTGAAATAATCGGGACGCCAACACTTGCAGCTTCCTGGCACCAGGAACCAGTCGTAATACAATCTCACCTATATCGCAAACATACGGAGTTAGAAAATTAGGATAATTCTCCTTGCGTTTCGATTCGAAACCTGGACGAAATATTCTTAATTCTTTAATTACCTGGAAACAGCCCATTTCGTCAACGCCATCGCAATGATGTTGCGATCCGCTGTTGCGAGCCTCGTTCTCCCCGGCACGCTTTTGTAAATACTGTTGGTAGTTCTGGAAATCGTGTACAGGTGGCGGTGAACCGGCAGTGTCCCTCAGCCCGCTGAACCTGGAGTTCTGATTCTCTTCCAAGAACGTGTCGGGATAGAAAATCTCTGCTACTAATAAACTAGTCCACCTTGGCGATGACAGACAACCGCCGTCCAAATAATGACACCTCGATTGCCTGTGAAAAATGAATTCGTATTAACAATCGTCTAATAATAATGATTATTAACAATAATGGACTTGTCAAGATTCTATTACATGCATCTGGTTACTTCAATAGTCTGTGTAAAGTAACCCTCGTAAGGGATTTGAACGACATAGCGCCAAACTCCTTGATAGTTCTTGGCGAACACTGGTGTTGCATACTCCACTTTGGCTGGGCAAGGAGTGGGTGGACCTGTATATTCTGGTTTCTCCTGTGGTGGTGTTCGTTGACGGTACTCGGGGGTAGAGGGCTCGTCACGGCGCTCAGCTGCTGAGGTAGCCAATGGTTCGCCTTGTATCGCTTTGTACAGCATGCAAACCCTTTGACGCAAAAACGAAGTTATCATTCGAGATTCAAATCCGGGCTTACTTTAATACCGTTAATTTCCCGTCACTTACACTCCGCCTCCGTTTTCACAGAATTTACGACCATTTCTAAGAGTGTCCAAAGCGCTTTCCGTATCGGACGATCGTTTGCTTCTGCTTCGTTTCTCCCCAGTGTTGACACTGATATTAAAAAAAAAAAAAAAAAATAGGTAGATTTTATAAAATGTTAAAATAGACTTAGATTTCTACGTATGTACTAACGAATTCTGGGAGTAAGACTGAACTGTGGCAACCTTCGGCAATGAATCGTCGGCCTTGAGTATGGGTAACGCTTTGCTCAAAAATTTCAACGTGTGATTTTTCAACAGCGCGCTGTCGAACAAAAGTAAAAATAAATATGAAAGCGGTTGCGATTTTATAATAATCTTGAATTTATCAATATCGAAATTTAATTCTTTTATATACTTACAAAGGATACGACGAACCATTGAAATACTGATTCATAGGGTTTCGTGGTATATAACCCTTGTTAAGATCTCCGCAAATATTATGTATAGAAACGTAACCTTTCCCCTGTTTACCGGTATCTAAAATCATTTACTCATGGTTATTAGAAAGCAGCAGGAAATAATTGTTACTTCTTAATAACGCATGACATTAAGGGGATACACATTTGTAATGCATACCATAGCACTCTTTGTCACTGTCTATATAAGGTGGCGGCCTCACTTTAGGCGGTTCTGCATTCGGCGACTTTACGAAGGCGTAATATCCTTCGGGGGGCTCATTAAATTCCGTCGTCGAATCGACGTCATTCGGTTTCAATTGTTTCGTGTCCGAATAGTCATTAGCATGACACGAGATGCACAAGAGAATTATCTAAAAAGTCAATGTTACGTTAAAATTCTGCTATACAAATATTTACCATATTATCTAAACAAAACAATCGTCTGTTCGCATTGTTTACAAGATTAAGTAACATAATCACTCTTACGCCAATTTATCTCCGTCGTTTTATCTTCTCGCGTTAATTTGCCAGCTTCTCGAAGCTATGAAACTTTATCATCCTTAATCACTATGTATGGGAGCGTAATATAAAATCCTAACCTAAAGCAAGCATGCGGTCTGTCAATATTTAGTGCGCGAAACTAGTCGTCTGCGATATGGGGAGAACGATTATTCGTAGTAAAATCCGAAATAAGCGACGTACAAACGAAACATTGTTTAAGCCATTGAGGTTTGTCTGCCGATGATCCTTCGATTCTACGCGTTTCGCTTACAAGGCATTCCCCGTTAGTAAGATACCGAAGTGTATCGTATTCGGCCTTAACGGTACTTGGTCCACGCTCCGCGGACTATTAATACCCAGGACTATAGTCTTGTATGCTGACTGCCCCACTAAGCGTGCACGTTCGCCGGCCGTTACATTCTTTCGGCTCTTTAACCTTCAGGAATTTCGAGGATAAAAATCGTCATGCGCGACTATTAGACCAGAGAAGCTTTCGTTCATCGATTAAGCTATTACAAACGCCGTTTATCTTCGGCCCTCCTTTGTCGTGATTATTTGTTTGATTTAAAATAAACGCGTTCGGGATATAACGAAGCGCATTTAGGCTAATTATCACCGTCGGTTTAACGTCAACGTATCAAATAGTTCTGGGTTGTTTCTCGATGCTCTCGATACGGGTGCAAAAGCGTTTGTTCGTCGCTTAATTGAGTAAGTTAATAAATAGTGGCGCTTCGTGTTACTGTCAATTCGAAATGTTCTCTTTATTTGCAGGATCGAGGAGAAACGGTGTCGACGAGAGTTTCATAGTTTTGAGAGAGGCTGTTGCTGCGAAAATCTGAAATCGTTCCTTTCGTTAATAGCACGATACGTTTTTCTCTTTTTTTTTTCTTTTCTTTCAAATTGTGAATTCTTAAGACAGGTTCTAATGAGATATTTGAAAAAGAGAAAAAATAAGGTTAAGATCGCGATCAGTGTAAGAATATCTAGACTGAGCGATTGTTTAATGACCGGTCTAACGAAATTTCGGTAATTTTTTAACGTTCCGTCGAGATAAAACGATATTAAAAAAAAAGAATGAAAGAGTATACTTTTCCCGTCGTGATGTTTATTATGCATTTGCGTAACGGTATTACTTCATACCGGTTCCCTGTGATTACTGAATACGGGACATTCTATAATAAGTTTCTACTAGTGTTAAGATAATAGATTTATTCGACTTTTCCCGCTACCTTTGATTTATCACGCGCATCGGTCAATTGTACGTTTTATACCGAATTTTATAGACATTCTGCTTAATTATATTCGCATAGAATCGGTTCTAACGACAAATAGTTTAGACGATATTATTTAACGTCGTATGTAACTCGTTTTAAATTGTCGCGTGAAAATAATCGTTTGGTATTAAAAAAATTGTAAAGACAAAGGATAAAAATATAGCAGCAATTGTTCGTATTTAAAAATACAAAAAAATGTATATAATAAAGTTAACGTTTAAGAAACGATTAAAAAAAAAAGAAGGAAAAAGAAACAAGAGAACGAGTACTTTGTCAACTCACGACAAATTTTCGGAATTCCATTGCAGTATCCTTTTTTTCTTCTTCGACACGAAAACAAAATGTGCTGGATTCAAAATAGGAGTTCTACCTCAGAGATGTCTCGTGGCCAGTCGACGGTCATAGCAAAACTGAACACATTGAACTCGTGCTATGGTATAAGGAGTCACCTGCCTTCGGTCCCGTACTCATCACCACCAAAGGCATCCACGAACCGTCCCACGTCAAATTATAGTTCAATGATTCTCTAAATCGCTATCGTTTCGAAAACAAAATTTCTCTCACTTTGAGAATTCAAAAACGCGACATAAAATTTCCTAATTTCACGAAATTCGAACGCGTAAAATTCAAGAAACACCGTCGTTCGAAAGGTTTTAATCGTTCGAGTGAAAAGATTTTAAAAGATTCCAAATTAAAATTAGTTACGTTCAACGAATTTTCATATCGCTAGACGTGGATAAATCTTCGTTGGTAATTATTATCCGGATTTTAATCCTAGTTTTTATTTCTTATAAATAATATGAAAGGAGAAAATAAAGATTTTATAAGCGAACTGGAATAATATTCATATCGTGGCGCGCCGATCTGTTGCGCATGCGTGTACGCGACGTGTTCGAGATAGATGTGAAGATAGCGTCATTTTCCAGACGCTACATAATCTTTGGACAGTTTTCTCTTACGATCGGACCAAACGAATAAGAAGAAATAAATATATAAATCGAATAATTATATACTTACGTTTCAATCTTCCTTTTTTCTTCTGTCCTCGTGTGTCAATTTTTTCTTGAATATTCATCATTTTCGTTATTTATAGTCATACCTGAATTACTAATGTCGTTATAAAATTATAAATTCGTTCTTTATTAACCTCGTGATAAAGTTTTCACCTATTCTATCGGGAAAATGTCGTATCATAGTACCGTGCTTGATTTTCCAGAAAATCGAGAACATTTGTAGCAGACGTTTCCTTTGAGCAAATATTTTACAGCGGCTACACGATCTGTTACATCGAGGAAAGATCTCTTGAGACGAGATCAGGGCATTTCCGGAAATGCACGTCGCTATAGTAGTTGGTCAAGGCCATCAACTCATTGAACATCCTTCCACGGTGAGTACAAAGAAGAATGTGGAACGGCAACCTGTCGATCTACGCATTGGCGTATCAACCGTATTTTTTTAATCCTCGTGTATCATTGTGTTATAACCGTTATAAAAACATTTTAGTCACGGCCCTTTAAGTAAACGTTTGGTAATATTTAGGTCGACGATTGAATATACGAGTTACGTTCTTTAAATTATCTTTTAATCTAATTCACTCGAGCGTTAATAATAGGTAACCAATTTTTTTACAGTTTAAACGTTCGACGTGCATTTTATAACGTTTTATTAGATGAAAAAATGAGAAATATCAGAAAAATTGAAACGCGTGATATCGTGGAAATTTAGATATTCTTATTTACGACATTGGCAAATGAATGTATCAGGTTTACCGCTTGGAGCGCTGCAGGTCATTGATTCGTGATGTAGTAGTCTAGATAATAATTCCTGATGTTTTAAAGTACACCAACAATGACCTAATACTATACGAGTTCTAGAAAGTTTGACCAGCAATCTACGAAGCTCGTATTCCCATCATCCTGGTTTCGCGTGCTTTTAACCTTTACGACACGATGAAATTAAACAAAATAATCTTTTATAATTTAAAAAACAAATTTATGCAAAATTCATGTTTGTTAAATTATTGAATAAATATCGAAGATCGTGTTATTTCTTTCTTTAAAGATTAATTACACGCAAAGTCGTAATATTTTATTATATTCGATTGTTTAGAAAAATTACGATTGTAAATAAAATTATCGAATTCTTTCATGACGTTATCGATTCGTTATCGAATTGGATAAAAAAATAAAAAATATATATATAACTTACCCTAAGCTGGGTTCTACGAGATAACGTAAATACGTTCTTGACGTATATAGCTTCTTCTTCTGGAAGTAGAGAGTAATTCCACGCTAATAAGAGCGGAAGGTATGATGCAAAGAAACAATTGCGACACTTAGTAGGATAGATGACATTTATTCCATTATTTTATCGTTATTACTTGCTACTTGAATGCTATACTCGTAATAGGTATCTATAATTATGTCGATAATTATGCGTGAATTTAAAGAATACGTGAGGTCAGCCGCAAGATGTACAGCCCGTGTCAGTGTTACAATCGTCATATAGGTAAATAATTATAGAACGAAACTTACGTTTTTAATTTTCAATGCAATCATTCATTAAGGGAGATGGGGATGATGGCGGCTCATTCATTTCTGTTAATTCCTGGTTCTCCACTATTGATCAATCTTATAATTTACATACGCTTGAATCCTTTTTTCTTTCTTTCTTTTTTCTTTTTTTTTATCGCGATCAGAATATTCTCTAGTTTTTATTTTCACTTAAATATATATCGATCTGAAGATTTTTCAACCACTGTTTTTCCTGCCAACCTGACAAACACTCTTACTTATTATAAATTTCTAATTGTCTTACGAAATTGTAATGCACAATACGGGTATGCGAGATACCGTTGCATTTTCTCCTTCTTCTTACTTCTCTAGTTTCGATGAGTTAAACTCTTCCTTTAAACAATATACAAATATTTGCTCTTATCCTCGATACTTTGACTGAACGTGATTTGTTTACGATCGATTTTGCGCTAAACAACGATCAAATACAAATTACGTACCGTTTTCATCTGAATGTTTTTTTTTTGGTCTATACTTAACGCAACATTCCTTCTAAATATTTTTACATTCGAATTTTGATTGGAATAGTTATATATTCTTCTTTTATTAAAAATTAATCGTAATCGTAAAAAGATAATTAGAAGAAATTGCTTTGGATGAGAAACGAGATAACAAAAATCAAAGAACGCGCGAGTTTCCTGCAAGCATTTCATCCCCGCGAAATATTAAATATTCGTTAAAAGTAAGTACGGAACGTTTCGAAAAGTATTGAGATCCGAGCACGCCGCATCTTTAAATTCGGGTAAAGCAAAAAAAAAAAAAAAAAAAAAAAAAAAAAAGAAAAAAAAAGAAAAGAAATCGTAAAAATATTCTGTTCAGTCGTTAATTCTTGAATACTTTCGCTTCGTGTCAAAATCTCTCTTTATCCAGATGCGAGAACGCAGAGAAGAACAGATTTACCCGAATTCAAAAATCGTTTAATGATAGAAAAGGATGTCAACACTCCTTTTGACGTTTCGCGTAATCAGCAGGAACACCGTATTCCACTGTATAGGTTTACTTTAATCCGAATTGCACTCGATATTTTGTACAACTTACACATTTACATTTAATTACGCCGAAATAGTATACACATGTGTGTGTGTGTGTGTATGTGTGTATATACACACCGCCATTCCCAGATCCGAGGCACCAATCAGGAAATAAACAGGCGAATGTAGAACTTACATAGATTATGAAACTTTTTCTTTATCCTTTGGTCAAGATACGACCGTATTTTATCGTGATTTTACAGTGACCAGGAATATTCCATTGAACGAGGATTGGATTTCAAACAAGTTAATTCCTGTTTCATCTTGTTATTTAGTTACGTTCACCTTTATCCGTTGTGTAATTGGTCGCTTTTATACAGATTCGTATTTGCGTGTGCCGCTTGCTATCGAACGACAAACCTGACGCGGCCAATTAAAAAAATGAACTCGCCCATCTATCGAATATACCAGTCTCGATTGAACGTGAACGTAACGTTGCTGTTGCGGATACTAAAAAAAAAAAAAGAATTGAAGAAAACGAAAAGCAAATGTATGGGAAACAAAAGAAAATAAAATTCCTTGAACACTGGCAGTTATGCATAAACTTGTCTTTATCCGTAATCGATAAACGACGATCGTCTCGAATGAAAATTCGTTTAATGTGTACTATCGACGCACACTGGCCGGATTCCCACCACAGCGGATTAAATCCTAGGGGGAGATATAATAATGCGTTCTCGAGAACCGTTTCGTCGGGTTCCCCTTTTTATTCGGACACATAATATATATAAGTGAATTCTCACGAATTACCTAAGGATCGCGTGTCCGAACTTCTCGAAATAACGTTATTGCAGCCTTTCAGTACTGTGCGCTTCTGAAGTTAAATAAAAATCGATCCACCGTGTGTAACACAACTGAGATTGCAACGTCTCGAATGTTAACAATGCCCGTGAAGTCCTCCCTAAACGCAAATGTACCGATGTGAACGACGCTATCGATCGATCGAACCACTCGACGTTACGTTACTTCGATTCTCTTTCTCGTCGTTCGATATCACATCGTGTCACGTGTTCTCGTCCGTTTTTCACTATGCACTATACACAACACTGAACGATCGATGTACGTAATACACCCCGTTCCTTACTCCCTCTTATAAATAAATAAAGAACCCACTTTTTCTTTGTCTCTCGCACACGATAACATCGATATCATTGACCACTTTAACACCGGCAACAATCGGGACCCCTTTAAAATCGCATTCTTTCTATTGACAGAAAAAGCACAAAGCCGTTGCGTTCTCGTGGATCTTCTCGGGTATATGTTTATAACTTCATGGAAGATATTGATGCATTTTTTTTTTTCTCGTAAGGAATAGCCGACAGATTGACTGCAGAATGATGCCACAATGACGAGTACAGGTATTATACTACCGATGCTCGCAAATCGCTGCGCTGACGTACAATCTTGCGCGGAATCGATCGATCGTCCGAAACGAGATATCGAAAAATCGAAACTAACGTTTCCAATGATTAAATAGGGTTGGAGTGACGTAGTTCAGTATTCTAATAAATTTAATAATCATATACTACAAATTAGACTTCTATGATCTTTCAAGACCTGAATTCGTGATCGATTGTAAAAAAGATTTCTAAATTATATTTTTACAAAATCTTCTATTTCCATCGGAAATTATGAAATAGTATATTTAATTATTCGAAATTTCACGAATCTCAAAATATTTACGTTAAAATAAGTATTTCTTCTTTTTTTTTTCTTTTCAGAGAATCTTCGATTATATCGCATTAGGGTTATCAGTGTATCGATCGATCTCGCTTCGAGAATCTCGTTTCTCGTTTCGAGAGATCTCGTTTCGCGAAAGGCGCATGCGAAAAGTTTCGATCGTTTCAATGGGAACATCAAACATCTGGTTTCATTTCTATTCAGAGCCGACACTTCTACTAAAAATTGATCGAAATCGATAAAACATGTTCTGTTTTACTGGATAAATTATTTTCTCACGAAAATGCACGTAATATATACGTATATATACACGTATAAAAATGACATTGTTCTAATGCGTACACTCGATCTATGTACTAGAACCGATCATTGCTCTACTGTTAAAACACAATGGATTTAAGGTGCCGGAACTGTATTACATAATTTTCTTGCTAATTTTTCCATTAAATTTAGCTTATCACAGTTACCTTTTTTTTTTCTCGTCAATTTCACACGTTGAAACTATTCGCCATGCACAGACGACTGAGGAAACCGATGAAACGTCACTCAAGTATACTCCATGAATACGTGAAAATCAAACCGAAGGTTCCGAAGATGGGGAACAGACGGGACGGGAGTTGACTACTACTCTCCTTTATAAAAACATCACACATACTGCTTAAACGTTTCTCGAACTGTACAAAAAATATAGAGTTTTCTATCAACTTAGAGCCAATAAGGAAGCACTTATTATTATCTTTCTTTTTTCTTTTTTTTTCCAGGAAACGAAACCAAGGTCCCTAAGAGAGTAGGAGGCGATGTGGGAGTTTGAAAAGATCATTACCGTTTCACGTGAAAAGAAAATGACGCCGTTAATGAATTCATCCGCGTCACTTGCTGATAACATCGGGCATCCGAGTCTTCTTCGATATAACACGAAGCTCTGACCGATTTTGAGTATTACTCGAAACGGAAAAACGCTTGGAAACGTAACTTTTTGAGGATCACGCGTAATATCAAATTCGTATTCTCTTAACTCGATATTTCTTTTTTTCCTTCCGATACTCGATTGTTTCCTCCGAGCGATATATTTCAGGACACCGGAGACATCTGGAAATTTGTGACCACTTACAAAAACACACGAGTGTCATCGATCGACGATGATTCGAGATGATTGATATGTACGTATGGAGCCATTTCTAAGAATGTACGTCAACGCGAAATTACGAAAGATTTTGCATGAAACAGTGCTCTCTGAAGATTCGATAATTCTTACTTTAAATGGTTAGGTCTTTCCCGTAACCAGAAGGGGATGAAAAAATCATGGGACGTGGCCCCCTCACTTCGCAAAGATAGAAAAGATTTTCTCTAATCTCTACATAACACTTGTGCACTTTTCTCACGGAGCTCGATTCTCTTCGACATCATCATCTTTTTTTTTTGTATTTTTTAAACTTTTTTTTCTGTCTCTGTACGCTCTGTAAGTGCCTCCACTCGAAGAGGGTTGGGGTAGGTGAAAGGAGGAAGATAATCATGGAGTACAAGTGCAGTGAGGAGAATTTTGGGATTCAATGGGAAAAGAGAGAGAAAGAGAGAGAGAGAGAGAGAGAGAGAAAGAGAGAAAAAGAAAGAGAGATAGAAGAAGAGAGAGAGAGAGAGAGAAAGAGGGGAATCGATTTGCGATTTGCTTTTCTTAAAACGTTAGTTTGGTCTCAGGGCCCAACGACTCGTGAAGAGTTATTGTATGTAATAATCGGGGTGATCTGAGTCCTTTTCAAACCTCTTCGCCTCTTCCTGCATGCTCTCCTTGATCTTGAGTATGGCCGCTGACTCAGTCTGATCCTGTGAATCAACCAACACCAGGCCGGTTACACGAAAGAGGTTAGGCAAGTTCACCATTAGGCGATACCTTGCCCACTTTGTTTTGGACTGGTTTCAGCGTTTCATCAGCGAGCTGAGAAAGTTTCCTCTTCTGGGTATATTTTTAAGTATCTTTATGAATCCTAAGTATTCTAACTTTAAAATATATCCGCAAACGTTCAGTAGGCAAGAATGTCGTTCGATATTCTTTCATGTTAACCCGTGGAAACCGTATAATTGGCATTGAAAAATGATTGCAGAAAAATAATCGAACCCAGTCGCGCTGAAGGTGCTGCAAAAGAAATTTCTACGGCGGAGGAAAGCTCATCGCAGTTCGCTGATCCCAAGTGAACTCTTGGGGGAAAAAACGCTGACATGCTGCGTAAAGTGATTGCGCAGCGCGGTGACGGTGCGTCGTGAAGGGGCTGGGCTCGTGAAACGCAAAACTTAAAGACAGGATGTATATGAAAGAACTAGGAAGAAATTTGGTTTTGATTTTTGGGAACCGCGAGTGAAGAAGAGAGAAGTGTGGTTCCACATCTCCAGGGCGCTCTGACCCACAACACATGGACGTTATATAAAAAAGAAGCCCGTATCGAGCAAAAGAAAACAAAAAAGAACAAAACAAAAAAAAAAACAACAAGTAAATGAATAAAAGAAAATACGGATGTAAAACAAAATTTCCTGCGCATTCCGTGTGCGCCGCCTGCCCCCCACTCACGCACACCTCACCGAGTAAACCAACAATGAAAAATTCTTATTTAGAGATTAAGAAAAAATTGTAACAGAGAAACTCGACGTGTCATTCCTCACGGGTTCTTAAAATAATTTTTTTTTCTTTTTTTTTTCACTTTTTTGCTGATTGATTGAAGTACTTTTTTTTCCGTTTGAATCGTTTCTCGATACGATCTCGCAATCCACCAATCGCTTTGCGCTCACGCATCCATGTGCTACAGGTCAGTACAGGCTAGTACTATATACAGCTATCAGATTTCACTGTTTTTCTTTCGTTGTTTCTACGGACGGTTTTCTTCGGCGAAAAGACGAAAACGGAAAAGCAAATTGAAAAATATCCGTCTCTCGATTAGGCCCGTTAAGTATATCACAAACATTGTGTTCCACAATATACAACAGCGTTCTTTTTATCACCTCTTAAACTATATCGGAAGAATTGATCGAAGTCGCGATTGCAACGAAATCGTAATTTACATAATTATGCAATGTATATACGTGCTTCGTGTTAGTTTCTTCAGTTTCTTGTTTCTAATTATGTAAGCAAGTGTTTTCGATGTTAATATTAGTGGCAATCTGTATGACGTAGACCACGTTGAAGCGACGTTAAAAACAGGTATTTCAATTGCACATATATTTAACGTAAAAGCAACAAATGTTAACGTCTTTCGTTTGTGTATGTTAGAACAGACAACGCACAGATTAGGAGAAAAAAAACAAAAAAAAAAAAAAAAGAAGAAGAAGAAAGTAAGTAAGAAACGTGTAGCGACTACAACGTCTCTGTAACGTAACTCTTTTGTAAAAAAAAGAAAAAAAAGTATAGATTTCTGTGTTAAGATATCAATCGAATCGGCTGAGAACCGATCTCGGTGAGTTGGACTAAAAAACACGGGGATAACAAGCGAAAGCATTCGTTCGATCGGCATCGATGTCTCGATGTAAGGCAATGTGAAACACAAGTGACATGTGATTACCAGCGTGTGATTACCGCACGAATCGATCGCGTAAAAAAAAAAAAGAAGACAAAGTGTATATGAAAACAGATAGTCATATATAAATGTTCTAGTAGCCAGCACCCTGCGGATTTGAACGCAAATAAAAAAGAAAAACGCAGTATTCTCAGTGTAACAGGTTTACATTTATTGTCTCGATCTCCCCTGGTTTAGGCATATATTAATAAATGTAATGTTCATCGCCATTCATTTATGTGGCTTACAACGTGGGGTTGTATTAAAAGTAAATCGACGATTTTCTTTTAAAAGTACCATCATGGTGCGCTTCACGTCATATATATATACATATACATTTATATATATGTATATATGTATGTATACTCGTATATTATACATATGTATATATTCGATCGAAACACGCTCTCTCTCGAAATATATTGAAACTTCTTTGAACAGCGCACGACGACGAGTCGTGTTACAAGCAACGAAAAGACTACTGCTCTTATCATCGTTAACAATTCCGCGTTTACTCTCTTTATTTTGGCTTATTTCTTCGTCACGAACTTCGAACCCTGACCGCGTGCTATCACCAACTTTTTCGTCCTCTCGAATAGATTAAACGAACGTCTCCTCGTGTTCAGAGAAACTCGCACCCCTTGAAAGTCGGTACAAGCGGATACTATAGTTATCTCCCGTTGTATATATGTATAGTGTGTGTGCTTCCTTTCTCTTTTCCCAATTAAAAGTACGCTCTTTATTGGCACGGTGAATACTCCGGAACAACGGCAAGCAGCAGTCATATTTTTCATAACGAAACATCTTTATGAAATATCGAAATAAAACAGTCTTCTTTCACCGTAAAGTGTCAGCTTTCAGTTGCGGAATAACACGTATACGTATAATATGATTCGACTAACGTTTAAACTGATTGCTCGGTATTCGTGAGAAACCTTGAAAATTATCCTCATCGAGTAAACTATGTATACAGCTATGGTTATAGAAGAACAGCAAAATACGCCATAAATTCTTATATACTCGATATATATATATCGCTATTCCTTTATTCCTTGCAACCATCCGATTCTTTTTTTCCTATTATGGTATAATGGTATAAGTTAAAAGTATTGATGCGTATTTCTAGAAATATTATAAATGTATATATGCGTATAAAAAAAAAAAGAGAGAATATATTACGTAAAACTAAAGGTAAGAAACAAACGTGGCAGTTAAACGTGACACATAGGTACCAAAAAAACTGAAGCCATATTCTCGATAAGTCGCAAGTAAAAAAAAAAACCTGTATTCGATCATCTTCGAGATCATAATCGATCTTGCCGATGCTCTCAGAGCATGCACTTGCAATTGGCGCTCTCTCTCCCTCCCTCTCTCTCCCTCTCTCTCGCTCTTTCTTTCTCTCCTCTCTTATATCGTTTTACATAATTCGATCAATACCTCTTCACTTTTTTTTTCCATTTTTTTCTATTATTAATTTTTTTTTTTTTTTTCAATATTTTAAGTTAATTTAAACACAACTAACAGCAGCACAGCATAGTCCGGTACTGACCTATAACCATTACGGACGGATGGATTCCGGGAGGTTCGCACGATATATTTTTCTTCACTATCGGCCCGTATATCTTTTTCTTTTTCTTTGTATCTTTGTCGCACTCATTCATGTAGGTTCAGTACTTACACCGTCTATGACTTTTTATTTGATACAAAAATAATTACGTTATATATATATCGTCTATTGCCATGCATACGTTATATATATAACATCTTTCTTTATATGTTTTTGCCCAAGTACTTTTTTGTTAAGTTAATCGCAACACCATTCGCCTCGCAATACTCGCTGGTACAGGATATTACCGTTCGTAAGCCGATGTCGCTGTACGTCAACTCCCGTTAAGATAGGAAATCAAGGAACTTACTGACTGAACTTTTCGATGTCGTTTCGTTTAAATTAAGCCTTAATAGGAACTTTCTCGCAAACTAAGTATCTGAATGGTGAAATATATTCGAAGTTTAGAAAATGCTACACAGCTGAAACAAGTAGTCAAAAGTGAAAATGCAGCGGACATGAGATTGAGGTTATGTTCTATATGCTCTAATTCGCACAGGTTGACAATAGTCGATAAAACCGCTATTTTCAAAACATGTTCGATTGTGCAAATCGAATGACTAGATTTGTACGCTTTATTTGCTTCCAGTTCACCAAGATGTCGGTGTTTTCCGTTAAAAGTACACAATGACACCTGCGTCGTCATTTTTTGCTTTTTTTTTTTTTTTTTTTTTTTTTTTCGATTTTAATTTTAAAAAATTTTTTTATTTTAAAATCAATTTCAATTTCCG